>OY978218.1:14479692-14553574 GCA_963854785.1 Vaccinium vitis-idaea | reverse complement strand
CCAAATCTAACGTGAAAAAACTCGATTTGGATCGTACATGCAAAATGAATAAACAAGTGATCTCAAAATAAATAGGAAAATCAAAAAGAAAAAAGGATCCCAATAAGAACAACACTACCTTGATTACCACACGCCTAACGTTCTTGACAAAGGCTCGAGTAGGATCCATGGGGGGCCGATTCAGAGCAGAGCGAATTGAGGTGGGTCGACTCGGGGCGATGATGACGAATAAAGCGAACTCGGAACCCTTTGGCTTCTCCTTTCTTTTTGGTAGAACAAGAGTTGGATTGGGAGGCTCCTACTTTGATAACTTAAAATGATTTTTTCAGATAGGGACGAGAGAGTGATTTACGTAACAAAATGGAGTTTGCCACTTGGCATGCAAACTCACACATGAAGAGAGTGTGTTATTAAGCGTGACCAACTTTTGGAGTAGTTAGTAATTACCTTTCCACAAATGAACAAACTTCATTAATTAGCGTAATATGGACAAAATTTAATTTTTCTCTTTTATTTTTATAACTCAGGTATTCGGACTAACATGTAAGCACCTCGATTAATTTTCTCAAAGGGGATTTTATGTGGCGGTCCAGAAAATTGAATTTATTTCCCGACAGCTCCGATCTGATATCCAAGTAAAGAGAGAAAATAAAAGAAGCTGATCAATAGTTGTCCAGATATAGTATCAATAATGCTACAACCACACCCATCTTACACACTCACTCTCAAAAACCCAAGGGGCCCACACAGACTTGGGGTGAAAAAAAAACCGACGGGACCCGAACTGACCGAAAAACCGAAAATTCGGTTCGGTGTTCAGTCGGTCCAGCCTGGAAAAAAAATCGAAAAAACCGAAATACATCTCAGTTCGGTTTTGGTTTCCCGGAATTTTTGTCAGACCGAACCGAAATACCCTAAAATCATCCCGATTTGGACCGAATTACCCCGAAATCACCCCTATTTGGACCGAAAACCACCCCTATCTCGGTTTCCTGAAATTGACCCCGCAAAAAATAACAAATCACAGCCGTCCATCTCAATTTTAACGCCGGACCGAAAAAACCGAACCACCCCGAACCGATTGGTCCATTGTTCTTTACGGTCGGGGTCGGATTCCAGCAAAATCACCCCGAACCGATCGGTTCGGTCCCGAAAACCGAACCGACCGATTTTCACCCCTAACACAGACTGTGTGTGAGCCCCTTGGGATTTTGTCGATGAGTGTGTATTTGGGTGTGTCAGTTTGGGTGTGATTGTAAACAAATTCAATATATTAATACTCTATTCATAAGAGAGATTATTAGAGAAAAACATACAAATCTCTTTCTTTTTTTTTCGTAACAAAACTGCTTCTGTTCTATTTTCTTCTTCAAATGACTAAACTGCAGGTAAATATTCCCAAAAGACTAAACAGGTAATTTGTTTCCGTTGGCAGTGATGGTAGTGAAATAAATAATAGAGGTAATTAAATATTCATCCGATTTTTGGGTGCAAATTAGATTTCCATCCTCCATTATTTATGGAAATATGTTTTCATCCTCTCGTAATGTGATTTACCCTTATTACCCTTCATATATATATATATATTAGAGGATGAAAAATACAAAATGGAAGTACTTTTTGAAATTCAAAAGAGGGATGAATATTGTTTCAACTAATCAGATAAAGTTCAAAAAAGGGATGAAGTTTACCGAATTATTAGGGATATTTGAAAAAGAAGGGTAGTGCATGTGGTGGGATATTGGTTACCACATGTTTCGGTGTTAATGGGGAAGTGGTTACCCCATGTTAGCAGTTTCATTACAATGAAGATGGTAAAACTAACAATTTGGAAAAATGAATCATGGTCAAATAAATTTTGGAAATTTTTTCCCAATGTTTATGGTAAATTGACTCAACCGGTTAGCTTTGTTTAACTATCCCAATTATGGTAAAATGTTTCAGACTAGCTTTGTTTACCATGATTGCTCGATTTTACCATATTTTAAGTTTTGTATTTGATTTTACCATGATTAATTGAATCATGGTAAAAAAAATATCAGCCACATTATCTCGAGCTTGTCCATATTCTAATCACTATTCATTGGTAAATATAAACTCAAATCATGGTAAAAATACAAAAACATATGAAAGTGTTTATAGTAAAAACAACCAATAGAACTCAAATCATGGTAAAAATCCTAAAACATATAACAATGTTTATGGTAAAAACAACCAATAGAACAATGTTTATGGTAAAAACAAGCAATAGAACTCAAATCATGGTAAAGATTCATTACAATTGTGGAAGAATGGAGACCATCACTTTTGAATGATCTCTCACTTAAACTTCTCTCCATCAGATCCATAGCACTTTAACATTCGACGATGGCCACAATTTCTTTGCAAACAACATCCGTGTATACCTACGACTCAAGTCCCCCGGCAACATCGAAACCCGATTAATTACACAAAAAACAAAAAAATCGGAACCTAATTAAAAAAAACCCACAGCTTTGTTCTTGTTTCCATTTTTTCCGGCGAAAGTATACGATTTGGGACCTTGATATTGGGATGGTGGGATGGTGATGGCAGGACGAGGAGGAGTCAGTGATTGAGTTTGATCGGGATGGCATGGATGGTGGAATAGACGAGTGTTAAATTCGGGATTTTTTTTTTCCTCTTGCTTTTTGAGATCAAGCAACATTCAATGGCTCAGCTTCAGTATCCCTTTCTTTCATTGCATTCCAATCTTCATTCTTTGGCTTATCAGCAATAACCAAGAGCCGCCTCTGCAAGATGGATGCCACAAAGAGGAAAATGGAGCACATCCCGAACATGACAGTGATCGGGAACGCATTAACATTGTATAGCACAATGCACACAAATATGTTGAGAGGAATGCGGAAGAAGTTCATGATTGGGGATTGTGGTCTTCAATGGTGGAATGGATGAGTGTATTTGAGATTTTGGTGTTGATGGGGATTCTGGTGGTGAAGGACGAGATAAAAGGGATTGGGGTTTATCCCCAAATCTCGTAATTTTAGTGGAGGACCCCCAAACTTTGAAATTAGTCCATTTCCTATCGCCCATATATGCAACTTTTAATTTAGTTCTCGATCCCCTAATTTGTTGTAAATTATATATTTATATATAGATAAAGGACATTTTAGGGTTTATTTGAATCTCGGGATGGAAACATAACTCCTAAAAATGCTCAGGATGATTTTCTAATATCAAGGGAGTAAAAGGATGATTATTTAAGTGTCCCTAAATAATAACGGTGATTATGACTTGAGAATATTGTCAATTATTCCTGTGTTGTTGTTAGAGCATCCTCAATGGCCTAACCAAAACTAAAAGGTTGCTAAAGTTAATTAGCAATGTTTGTTTAGAAAAGTGTTGACATTGGAATAACCAAACTTTGTAACCTCTTAGGTTATCCCCAATGGTATACTCAAAAGTCAAAACCAAAATGTTGCTAAAATAAGCAATGTGTGGCCCAAAAAGTGGTCATAATGGAATAATCATAGTTAGCAACATCTTAACCAATAACCAAATGTTGCCCTTTGCATACTCAGAGTTAGAAACATTTTCACAATAACTAAATTTAATAGAACCCACATCTCCTCAATTAGGTAAATCCATCATTACACAAAACCATTCTCTCTATTTTCTGTCTCCCCTTTTCAACAATGTTTTCAAAAAAAATATTTAAAAAACTGTTTCTTTTTTAAAAACAATGTTTTCAAAAAATTATTTAAAAAACTCTTTTTTTTTAAATAGTTATTTTGAAAACTGTTTTTATTTTGAAAAAAAAAATTCCAAAATTGTTTTTTTTTTCGAAGACATTTTTTTTCGCTAAACTACTTTTGTTTTTGAAAACTCAACACGGTTTTTGGCGAAAAAAGGGACGTTGGCGGGAAGACAGCGTAACAGCTTCTTGATTTTGCTTCGAAAGGAAAAGAAAATGACTTTCTTTTCCTAGAAACCAAAAAGATTACAACTTTCTACAAACTTTGGATCGTAGGGTGGGTTTTGGTGGTGGAGGGTGGTTTTTGGTGGAGGGTGGTGGCTACTTATGAACTCAACTTGAATTTTTGAAAAACAAGATGAAGTTCATGAAGGACTTGAAGAACTAGAATCGGAGTAAAAAGGAAGGTGATGGGAAGGTGGGTGTGACTTAAATATGTATCTTTGTATGTATATTTTCCATGCATTTATAACATCTAGTCTAAATTAGCTATGTATATATATTTTCCATGCATTTATAACATCTAGTCTAAATTAGGACAACAAAAAAAATTAAACATTACTAGATTTTTATTAGAAAACTATTTTAAATTATGGCGAAAATCAGGGTCGTTACACTCCATTGAAGGGCTTTGGTAGGAGTCTTTTAAAGCCCAATTAAATGGTCCATATTGTTTTATGGGCCTTTGAAATCAAATATTTTTTAAGCCCAACTAGACAAAGCCCAAATATTATTAAGCCCAAATAGATTGGGTTAAAACAAAACTATCCTAAATATAAGTAGTACTCATAAAAAAATTGTAGACAACTCCCATGGGACCAGCCGACCAAGACCATGAATGAAGGTAGTTTCGAAGGAGAAGAATCCTCCTTGATATCAAAATTGCAAAGAATTATTGGGTCTTCAAACAAAAATTCGTAAGTTTCTTGAATCTCATCTATGGGCTCTTTTTTTTTTTTTTTATCCGATCTATGGAGTATGGACTCTTGTGTTGGTGTGTATATTTGTATATATGTGTCTATTGGAATGGAACTTGAATGTGCATATGGAATGGAACTTGTGATATTTTATTTGGGAAGTATACACATATATTAATAATCTGGAATGCCTCTTTTTTTAAAATTTCACTTAGGCGCATCATGTTGAAAAGTAAGCTTGATTAAGAATGAAAAACATGTGGATTACTGTTGATTTGGAGGCAGGGAAGATTTTTTATTGGATATGCAAGTGGGAGATTTTTGGATAAGTTATAGTGCCAGGAAGTCAAGTTTTGTAGGTGCATGGGTGATTTCATTAGATTTGGAATTTGTTTGATTCCTAGTTTGTATGCCTGTATATAGATGTATTTGTGTGTGTTGTAAAGAGTGGGAAAAGAGAAAAGAAGAAAAAGATATAGAGTGGGAGAAAAGACATGGTGCAGCGACCCATTGGGGCTTCCCCACCACAAATGGGAGAAAAATATTTTGTGTTTGTGAGAGCATAAGTGCTATGTAATTTTGTTACAGATTATTAAAATAGAGTGTTTGAGTGTTGTTGTATTTCTCTTATTTTCCCAACACATCATGCGTCCTAGACGTCAACTATCTGGTTAGGAGAAAAGAAAAAACAAGCAAAAGGTAGAAGCATTAGTTGACTCTCAAAAAGATATATAAGTTCTTTTCAAGTAAAAAAAAAAAAAAATAGGAAGCTTGGTTAAAGAACAAGAATGAACTTAATCGAATTGGAAAACTTTTGCTAAGTGTTAAAGGCACCATTTTGAGAATTTGCCCGGGGCCTTAAAAAAGCTGGGGTCGGACCTGGGTGGAGGTGCAGTGGTAGTAGTAGCGTGGAGTAAAGGTTTGAGAGGAGGGTTTTTTTTTTTTTTTTTGTAGCTGTAATCAAGTTTTTTGGATGATTTTTTTGTCTAGACAAGAGTAATTTTGAAAAGTAAAAAATTATGGTCAGAACTTAAAAAAAAATTCATTAAAGACAAAAGTCATCTAAATATAGACAAATTGTTTTTTATTTTTTTTTTCAATTTTGGCTTATATTCTAAAAGTCTTGTGATCTTCCTCGTCAAGATGAATAAGTAATCTAAAAAAGTTTGACGCAAAATTAAAAGTTCGTAGAAGACAAAAAAAAAAAGTAAAAAATAAAATTAGTCTGGCCTAAGCGATGACAAACAGCTTTAAAACTTATTTTAATGTTTTTAAGCTAGTAATCTTAAAAGCTATAAACAAGAATAAGAAGACAAAAAAAAAAAGTATAATTTTCTTGAATAAGTTGTAAAATAGCTTTTTTGTTGTAAAATGATACCTAAATTGTCCTTAAAACTTCAGTAAGAAAAACTTTACTTAAGGATTTTTTTTTAATCCATTCATGTTTTAAGAAGTTGGAATGAGCAAAAAAAAAAAAACTTCAAATTTGAGCTTAAAACAATCTAGCTTTTTTGGGTCAAATATTTTAGAAAAGCCAAATAAGTTATTATTCATAATTGTTAAAAAGCACCTTTCATTTACTTTTTTTAAGCAAATAAGCTAAGTAAGCTATATTATAATTGCTAGCGAACGGGGCCTATGTAAAGTCAAATTGTAATTCTCATGTCATTTTAACCCATTAATTCCATAATAATTACCTTTTTCATTCTTTTTTGCTTCCCCATTTTTTGTTTTCAAATTCGTGTTTTTCCGACTTTCTCTTGGTTTCTAATTTAGACCATGGTGCGCGTAAATTAAACTAGGATACCTGGTTACAAAAAAAAAAAAAAAAAAAAAAGACAAAGAGGATAGAAAATATTATTTGAATTTATTTCTTCCACGTATTGTAGTTTTACTTTAGAGAAGCATGCAAAATATTTTTCAACTATATATGTTCTAATTTGTGATTTTGCTTGTGAGAGAAAAAATGAGGACCAGGGAAATGGAAGAGAGTGTTTTAGGCTAAGTTTTTGCTATGGTATTTTCAGTATTTTTGGTATTTTTTCACAAGTAATTTTCCTTACATAACTTCATAAAAATACCATTTAGCAAAAACAACACCTTATTTTGACTGCAATAGGAAGACAGTGTTTTTAGTCCAATTATTTTAAGGTCAGAGCCTCCAAACATTGCCTTAATTGATACCATTTAACTATATAAACAATGCCCATGAAAAAGATGTAAATGAGTGTAAGAAGGAAGAAATTTAGGTACATAAATCGAATATTAATTGACTAAGGATGAGAACAACGGATGCTTAATTGAAGGATTAAGAGAGAATTATGGACTGGTGAAGAACAAGGCAAAACAGCAAGGAAGAAACCTTGACAGGAATTCGTCACCAACTAGATCAAGAATCAAGTGCAACTCCTCTCTATAAAGAGGTTTTCTCTCTCTAGAATCACTCCTTAAATCCGTCTAATTATCCTCCCAAAATGAGGGGACAATGTCCTATTTATAGGCCACTCGACCTCTCTTCTAGGCAGAGTGGACTAATAAACCGTGGACACGTGTCGCACAAATCATGCGCGAATATTCCTTTCGTACTGTCATGCCGCGGCCCTCGCAACACTTGTGGTGGTCCCATGGGAGCTACTCCGTGAGTGCCTCTGCACAGACCCTTATTCCTAGCCACCAAGCCACAAAATCTCCAGTAATCCCAAGTGAGCGGAGTAGTCAAGGTCTGCCTCGGTCTTACCGTTGCGCTACCAGGCACGGTCAAGGCTTTACCTCGTCATTACCGTGTGAGCAGCATGGTCATGACCTCCGTGGTCGCGCCAATACCGCGACCAAGCCTTTAAATGGCTTCCCTTCGAGTACTGCCAAGTCGGTCGGGGCAAACACATCATCCAAGTCAAAATCTTCTTTGTCGGGCCGACGTCTCTCTTTGTCATCCCCAAAATCTTGGGGAATCACAATCAATTCCCTCATCATCGTCCCTCGTCCGAGACTCGAATGGCGTAGGCCGTGACAATGCCATTGTTTCTGAAATGGTGGTACTTTTTTATTTTCATTAATCTTTACTGAACTTTATTTAAAGAAAATAAGTACCAAAATGGGTCATGCAACCAGCGGCTGGAGGGGATTCCGGGTTAAAGGGGTCATCAGGTTTGGTGGACCAATGGGTATGGGCCACGCAAAAATGGATCAACGGTTGAAGTTAGAGACCCAGCGGGTTGAAGTCTCCTCCGGACATAGGGGTCTCGTAGGTGCTATAGTACATCTGGGTTCTTGTCACAAGGTTATATCTGAGCTCACGATTTTGGGCCCACGCGATTCAGGAAGCCATACGCGGTATCGGCCCACACGCAGTAGGGGAGGCCCAGCGGCTTTAATCCTCGCATGGACTAGGAGGTCCAGCAGGTATTGGGTCACGCGGTTTACATGACCCCACGCAGGTCTGGCGCTCATGTAGGCTCGAGGCCCTGCGGTTGTTCGATCCTGATGGGCTCCCAGGATTGAGGCCTGTGCACGGATTGGGCCATACGGGATTAAGGGGCAACCGGTAGCGAGCTCTTCCTTTTATTGGGCTCGCGATTGATAGGCCACCCCCGATTATTGGATTCATGTAGGCCACGCGGTTGTCACCCACACGGGCTAGACTCGCAACTGAAATCCTCCAATTTCGTTCCATGCGACTGAGTTCGTAACAAAAGGAGGTATTGGAGACGGTGATGTGAGGCTTAGTCTACTTAGCATTTGAAATCTTGCAGGTTCAAATGTAATAAATTTTATGCAGTTAAAAAAAAATTAGTAACAAATTTTACGATTATTAGTGGTGTGCACAATGCATCACAAGTGGCTCAACGATTAAGCTGATAGTCTGCGATGTATTGTAAAAAAAAATGTTTTCAAATGTACAATTTTTAATGGTAAAATACAATAATGCATTTCAAAATCTTTGGCATGAATCCTAAATCCTAGTAGTATTAAATTTTGGGCCACTACAATAATACACTTGAACCTTCAGCTTGTCAAAAGTCTACTCCAAGTCTCCAACTATGCATTTTGTAGGTTCTTCTGCGTAACATAATCCATTCCAAAAAACAAGAGAGAAAGAATGATTCGATTATGTGTTTCATTTTATTTATTTTGATTAAAAAACTTGGTGTTAATGTAATTGACAATTTTCGAATCTGGCAAAACATGAGGGCCCAAATTTTGTTCTTTTTTCCATTTGGGTTTGGGCTAGATGTGTAACTGGTGTCTAGATACTTCACTCAATGGGTGAAGATATTGGTTGAAGTTGTGCCTAAAAATCAATGTCGTGCAAAGCTTGGAAGTTACTTATTCAAGGAGGTACAATCATGCATGGCATCTAGCTTTTTATAATCCATCTTGGATGTCTTAATATGTCTTGGAGTCTCTTTGAGAAAAACTTTCCAAGTCTTAATAATACACTTTGTAGTTTAGAACTTGAAGTTTTTCTATGGCATGGAATACTCTTTAGTAATCAGAGGCTATGAATTGCCAAGCGCTACCCTTGCACTTGAGCACCTTGTAGAGGCATTGGCTAAAAATTGGTAAGTGCTTCCTAAAGCACTTGAACAATTTCGTTCTTGGTAAGCACTTTAGAAGAGCTCAAGCGCCGCTCATGCATGTTCTTCTTTTTTCTAGATTTGGGAAGCACTCGCAAAGCACTCAAGCGCATCACAAGTGCTTAGCTTGCCCACTTGAATTTTCTTTTATTTTTTAATTTGCATTTCTTGGTATTTATGGGAAGCACCCGCGGAGTGATAGAGCGCTTTGGTGATGCCTGTGTTAGGTTTTAGTGAGCACTTGGAAGCACTTATGTGTCCTCTCTCTCTATTGGCCCCTTCTAGGGCTCCGTACCAATACATATAAAAACTCATGTTTCCCATATTTAGGCCACAACTCTTGCATCAACCCACTTTTAGAGAGAGAAAATATTTTCATTGTTTTGATCAATTAAATATAATCTAAACTTAGTGTTTGATCATTGTTCTTCTCAATCTAGATTAATTCTTTTATTCTCCATTAACTAATTCTAGTATTATTGCCTTTGCTCCTACCTGAGCCGAATGGGTCCGGTGTCGATTTATTCAGAGATCAAAACGAGGTTGCTTGACGAGCCCATGGTATCAAAGAGGAGTGTGGGGTACTATATCAAGAGGTGGAGCTAAGTGTTTGTGGATGCCCCTCCAAGGTTACTATTCGATTCGAAGTCGCCACCCGGGTTTTAGCGGATTGTCCCCGAGGAACTGAACTCAATTGACTCGTGCCTCATTTTTAGGATAAGGTTTAGATACCGGTCCGCTATCACCATACTATCTTAGGTTCAGGAGCTCGGTTACGAGAGGGAAAGGGTTTTATGGCACCCCCTCGCCCGGTTCGAAAACCAGTCTCTACTAAGCATTTTGTGGGATTATATGAAATGTTCACGATTCAACTTTGTGCAAATAATGGGGAACGGGGAACGGGAGCCATTTAACGATGATAGACATGACAAAAAGGCAATGGTGTATGCTTGTACTCTGTGAACTACATGGATGATGATGAAACATGAATATGGACTAACCAAGATGTCAAACAGCAAAGAACAATGTTAATACATGCAAAACAGTTACAAATAATCAAGAAAACACCACTATAGTCTATAGACTATTACAAAACCAAAACAATCTAATCCCTTGTTAGGGGTTTGAGCGCTCAAAGAGAGGGTTTGAGCGCTCAACCCATCCTCACCTACACATGCTCATGATGATTCTGGTTCACTGGAAACATGGTTTGCACACTGTTGCTTACTTGAAAACAAAAGTTTAATGGTTTAACAGAATAGTATGATCAAGCAAACATACATTTGAAGCTTATTGGTGAACCAAACATGGCCGTAAGAACAATAGGAATGAAAGTGAAACATTGGAAAGCATTCCAGAACACAAAACATAGTAAGAGAGCTTAAATGACAAAAATGTTTGATGTACAAGAAAACAGTTTGAGCGCTCAAAGGGAGGCTTTGAGCGCTCAAACCATCTTCATGGTTTGTGTGTTCTCATGCTTTCCTGCCTTTGTTTGGATCATCAACAACATCAAGATAACCAACAATGATGCATATATGTATGATATTCCAGAAACATTAACCAAATAGCTTGCATGAGTGAGTAATGAACCATAAACCAAGCATAGGCATGGTTTGAGCAAGAAAATGGGAGGATCAGATTGATATGAACTCCACAACAACACACACACACTTTAACGAGCTTAAGACATGATGTAAAGCTGAAATAAATAAGAAACACTGACAAAATAGAATAGTGTTTGAGCGCTCAAAGTCGTGGTTTGAGCGCTCAAGCCCTATCCAAAGGATGTGAGCTTATGTGGTTTTCAAGCCATTCTTTGGTATTTTTATAAACTTCAACCTTCTGATCATTGTTAAAGAGAATATGGTACACCTGTTTACTTCATGAAACATGATTATCCATGGTTTGACGATGATGAAACATCATTTTTATCATTGTTAAATAGAGTATGGTACACCTGTTTACGTCATGAAACACGATTATCCATGGCTTGATGATGATGAAACATCATTTTTATGGCCTTTGGGTCCATTGATCAATGATCAAGAGTAAAGTAGACTGTTATAAGAGTATTTGAACCAGCAAAGAACCATTAAATGATGATATCAACATGGAATAGCATGAAACCCCACAAAAATCACACAATGGCCAAAACAGTTTGAGCGCTCAAACCATTTTGGTTTGATATTTTCAAAACTTGTTTTTCTTGATATGTAGGGCCTTGTGAACTCATAAAAGGTATGTAGAACCCTCATGAACTCACTGGTCTCCCTCAGGATGACCAACCCGCAACACTTCACATGGCTTGATCACAAGGTGTACTACCTTTTAAACTTTGATCAAGGCTTGATCTTGTGGTTTTGGTGGATGGTTGAGTAATGGCTTAGAAAATGGGCTTGAAAGGTGACGTTTTGGATAGAGTAGTGACAATGTGGGTCTGATTAAGTGATGGATTGAGTAAGCAATGGTGTATTTGGGTCTAGGTGTGGATGATCAAGTGGGTTTTCTTCGTTGTGAGTGATTTGGATGATGATTATGGAAGGGAGGGACTGGAAATGGGTTTTTAGAATGAGAGAATGAGGTTGATCAGTTGGTAACCCCTGAATAAGGGGTGGAGGGTGGTTTTTAAAGAGAGAGAAATGGGAGGGAAATGGGTTTTGATTTAAAAATGGGTTTTAGGCTTTAATAGGGGGCAAATTAGGGGCCAAAATACGTTTATCATGATTACATGTTCCGCAAAAAGCTGACTGGACAGGGTTTGAGCGCTCAAAGCATGACGTCATGGTTTGAGTGCTCAAACAGTGGGTTGGCTTGGTTTATTTTGGTAGTTTGAAGGGTATTTTGGTCTTTTGGGTTGGTTAGGGTTGTTTGAAAAGGGTTTGTGAGGGTTTTGGGTGATTTGGTGAGTTCAAGTCTTGTTCTTAACTTCGAGGTATGCACGATTGGTCTATTTCATCTTCGGGAATGCTTGAGAAGTTTCCTGGGTCAAAATCGGGGTGTCTACAGTGTTATAAGGGGCTTGTGGATAATTTCAATTTCATTATCTTTTGTAAACCTTTTGATTTATAGAAATATATAAGGTGTGTGAACCCTAAGTAGTTTTCACGTAATTCACTTGTCATGTCTCCTTAGTTTAATTTATTATATTGAGAATTTTGAATTGTGTAAATTAGTATGGCATTTGGGTGATTGGATTTCTCTTGATTAGTTTAATTTTTTGAATTGTCATCTTATTCACCCCCAATAGGACCCTTTAGTGCATTTGAATATGTTCAGTTTTTTTAGGAAGAGAGAGAAAATTCGTTAATAATAATGGGCATAACTACTGTACTACCGCCATTACATAAATAAAAAAAATTTAGGCGACAAGTGAAGACCAAAATGAAAATAATATGTCACTAATTATCTTCTAGCCTATGGAATAGAGCACAATGTTATAGATCCACTACGCACTAACCATGTTATCGCCAGAAGACAAAAAGGCGCCAACGACGAGCAAAAGCCAACAATAGGTCTAAGGAATAGAACATAGTGCATGTGTAAAACAAAAGATACATCATAAACAAAAACAAACACGAAAACAAAAACTAAATGGTGTGCATCCAAACAAAAACCACAACCAAAAAAAGAAACACCACCGGCCTCGAGCAAGGCACAAAGCAACCAGCCATGGGACACCTCATCGCAAACCTATCAAACAACAACCTAGCCAAACGAAACCCTGCATCAAACAGGCCATAAGAAAACCTCAAAGCAAAATTGTCAAACATGCATGCACGTAATAGACTCAAGAAAAAGAGAGCCCATCAGATCAGGCGGTGAAGGAAGAAACGAAATGGGGAGCCAGGTCCGACGGTAAAATGGGAGAAAAGAAAACAGAGACCCGATCGGACGGGGAGGGGAAACGCGAAACGGGGGGCTGATCGGATTGACAAACCAACCGACCAGATTGGGGGTGGGGAGATCAGAACGGGGGAGCCAATCGGCTGGGTAAGGGAAAAGGTTGTTGCCGCTAGACGAGGATGGAGTTAATCGAAGTGGGAGGTCGAGCAAACATCCAATCGAAAAAAGGGAAACATGAATGCACACGTCCGATCAATGGGTGGACGAATCACCGAAGAAGAGCAGAGTCGTTGACGACAAATCATCGAAGAGGAGCAGAGAAAGGTCACTAAACGCCGAAGCATGGCCAGATAAGACAGATTAGTCTAACATATCAGACAATAACTTGCTCAGATCCGAAGAGAAACTCTCATGGAGGGTAATGAAGAGATGCAATGCAACGGTCGGGAGGGGGGGGAGGTGTGATAGAGGGAGAAGGTGGCAGCCTCTCTCTCTCTCTCTAAAGCCTCAGGGTACTTACTTTTGACCTATTTGTTATTTTGAATATTTTCACTTGGTAAGGCTATAAATCATAGTTTTTGTCCATTTTTAAGGGCTTATGTGGTCTGCAACTCTGTGCTCATGAGAATAGAAAGAAAAGATTCATTTAGACTATTGTAATGAAGAAAATTTTGTGCCCTGGGTACTCCACATGGTACCCAACCGACACCCAAAATCTTCTTGCCAAAATGGACTCTAGTGGATCCCTTGGCCTAGAGTAGACCATGAACTCCTTCAAAAAAACTGGAGAAAGGTTCAAGTTCAACCCTCAAGGAAATAAAAAAAAAAAGGTAATTCTTGGATATAACCAAATAAATTCTTTTTTTAGGAAGAGTAAGAACTATTGTTACAGCTTTTCACCAATAATTTATATGCGCTTCTCTGACATTTGACCATCCGATCAATTTATCTTCGGTGTATCATTCATTTGATATGGATGTGTTATTCGTCTCGCTCGTGTGCAATAAGTCTTTTTCCAGTTGTATTAAATGCATATGGTGGGTTGTAATATCAATCATCAATGAATTTCTTACTCATCCTTTAAAAAAAAAAATCTTACGTTCAATTTAGTTCTCAATTCTGACAAATTAAATAGTTCAAATAAACAAGAAAAAGTACCCCCCAGATTCTTGAAAATCAAATAGTTTTTCGCTCATGTCTCTTCCGAAATTCAATATGTATTCTATTTTACACACACACACGCATATATATATATATATATATATAACCAACTCGACAAGTAAAATGACTTTTTAAAATAGGGAATACGAAGGGAATGGAGATTCCAGCGATGCTATTTTTATAATGTCGCAGAGATGATGTAGCGAAAAGACTTAATAAAATAATCTCATTACTGATTTCATGAGTACATGATAATATATGCTATTACTAAACCAATCCGGGAAAAAATGGTCCTTGATCTGAAGAAGGCTACTCCCATCGTACTATGTTCAAAGGGTATACTTTGTCGCAATCTGTGACCAAGTAATCCTAGTATCAACATGATTTTGGTGATTAGTTTCGTATTACTCCACTTGTCCTAGCTTGTCATTCAAATCAACAATACCTATCCAAGCCAATTTGAAAGTGTGGTTTCGGAAGTCTCTCATTCAACTAGCCTAGAGAACAAGCCCTCATCTGTACTTTTTTTTTTTTTTGGTTTGATGGTCAAAGATGTCACAACCCTAACCCGCCCCAATAGGACTCACTCATAATAGAGCATCGGTAAAACTATCACCAAGGTCATTTCATACACACAACACCATACAATCGTATAATTAAAAAAAAAACCAAAGTACATTACCAGCAGAAGCAAATATTATGGTATCTAACATAATAACAACATACATATACAAAAGGATTAAAAGTCTTTTAACTATTACAACAGTGTCTAACAAACAGTTTTAGCACAACCTTCCCATAGATAGAACTTGTACAAGATCTCACATGTGCTTCAAGCCCACACAAAAGAAACACCTCACTTTATTCTTCAATTCCTGAAAGGTGAGACATTTTCATAAGCTGAAATTCATGTGATTGACGAATACATTATATAATTTACATGCTTTCCATGGATATTATCAAATGGCATTTTAGAGGACATAAACCATAGTTGTTCATTATTCAAATTCAAAGAGAAACTCATTGCATATGGAAACACATGTCTCAAATTCACTCATCATGTCCAAAAAAACCTCATAGCATATGAAAACATATGTTTATAATGCACATCTCACTGTTCACGTTGTTTCATATCACTAGGTGTCTCTGGCGTGAATAAGCTTAGATGTCTTCGTGTTATTCTATATCATATCATATTTATATCTTGTTAGCCTTTTACTGTCCCCTAGCAAACCGAGAATTTAGAGAAGCCATTAATAGATAGCAAAACATGTCCACCTCTCATTTGATATCCATGGAGTACATATCATATTGCAAAACTTATTGCTAAAACATCTGAAATGTAAAACATGTGCAAAACCATGTACTAATTTATGTATTAAAGTCACTCACCTCAAACCACGTGAATACACGAGTCCCTTATATCAGATAAAAGATGAAAATATGATCAAATAATGCTAAATAAGTCCAAACATGCCTAACACAAGTTTCAGAAAATGTGTAGTTGTATCGGTACAACAATATCTTGTAGTGGTACAAGAGTGATAAGGCAACCCTATTTGGCTTTTGTACCGGTACAACAAAACCTTGTACCGTTACAACCTGAATTTTACAGCAAAAATATAGATTTTCGATACCAACCTTCGACACCTCTTTCAACTACTTCAAACCACACACAAAACTTAGAAAATGCATACCCAAACACACATACTATAAAAGCTACACAAGAAGTGATCATTTTTTGCTGCAAAACACAATTCCAACCATCTAATTCAAGGATTCAAGATTGGTTTCTTAAGTTCATTCAACTCAACTCCTAAAACCAATTCCCATGGTTTTTAATCAACCTCAACCTACATGAGAAACACGAAATCCAACAACAAAACATAGAATTACCTAGAAAAGCCCTCAATTCCAACTTGCTAGACCTTCCTTCTTGATTTCCCTCCTCCTCCTCCTCCTCCTTCTCTCTCTCTCTCTGTGGGTGGAAAGGATGAGAATGAAGGAATAATGTTAACACCCCCCTCTTGTTTTATTACACTCAAGGAAAATGAGTAGGTGTATGCGCGTCCTCAAACTCCCCACGTCATAAATTGAGTCAACTAGTAGTATTATACATATACACATGCAATTAACTAAGCTAATTAATAAGATACCCGATAGAAAAAAATTAACATGATACTCCCCAGGATTGGTTAAACCCGACACATAATCATATTATACGCACAATTAAGGATTACATAAGGTGTCCATACTAGTTTATGTGCACCTCGACTATTTCGCCAATCTAGTCATAGGCAAATGTCATCCATGTCGGGACTTGGAAATTCACAAGAAATTACTTTTTTAGGGCCAAACCCTCATAATCAGGATTTAGGGTTGTTGTTGTGCATCCCATGCACAGCAGGTGTTATGCACCGTCCGAGCTGTCCGTTACTCGGATGGACGGCCCATATTTCATCTTACACACATGACAATGAACGATTCGGATGTAAAGGTGTCGAGGTGAAATCTGGACCGTCCATCCGAGAAACGGACAACTCGGATGGTGCACAACACCTGTTGTGCATCCCATGCACAGTAGCAACCCCCATGTCCTCATCATCAAAATCAAATCAATTTTGTAAAGAGTAAATCCACCGACTAATATGACTAATCCTTGAGACTACACATCTATACTATTGATGTTTTATATCCCTGTTTCTCTTTGTAACAATTTGTTGATCCCTAGCTTGATAGGTTACTTTCCTTTAAATGGATCCGGAAAATACTACAGGGTTGTAGTCTCCAATCACAGACATCCAAAAATGTTTTCAGTGGTCAGGATTTGCAGAAGCTTTCTTACTAGTAAGAAAGCTTCTGCTAATTCAAACCATTAATTGCTAAATTAGACGGCTGTGATGTGCGCTACAACCCTATAGCACCTTTAGGGCGGGCGCTACAGGGTCCCTGAATCCCCTTTAAATTAGAGTACTCCCTCCGTTCCAAATAAGTGTCCCGCGAGCAAACCGATGTCTTTAAAAAGATGCATTTTTTCGCAAAAAGAATCACATTTTTTTCACAAATCAATAGATATCACTGCATTCTTTTAAGTTGTGAAAAAAATTAAATTATTTAACAAAAAAATGCATGTTTTTTAAAAAAAATTAAATTTGAGCACGGAAAACTTATTTTGGAACTGATGGAATGGTATTTTAGCTCCGCAGGGCTGAGAAACTAACGTGAAATCAGTTCGGTAATCAGGCATGTTAAAACTTTACGGCCACGAGGTGTCATGTACCTCTCCGTCACTGTACATTTAAAATTTTAAACAAGGATCTCTACATGTATGTGCTTGGGGGGATTAAATAATTAGGCCTCGATTGGACGAGGGATTATTTTCAAGGGGATAAGTTATGGAGGAGGGATAAGATAAGAGGGGGTATAAGGTTTGGAGGGTTGGTCCACATTGATGTGATGTTTATGGAGGGGGGTAAAAAAGTAGATGGTTTGGATGAAGGATTAAGAATAATTCTATTGGGACAGATCTAGGGGACAGACCATGCACAGATCTGACCTGGCATGGGGGGGGTCCCACAGTCTCTCTCCTCTTCTGCTCTCTCCGGCTTTGGCAAAAAAATTTGGCGCACAAATTACTTCAAAATTCAAATTTTTGGGGCATTTTATGTGGGCCCAAAAATCCATTTTGAATCCCAAAACATCTCTCTCTTCTGAAACTTTTGTTTTCATCGCCTCTTTCCTCTACTGAAGCCAACGGCCCCAAGAAGCTCCGGCCACCGGAGACGCGTCCTACTGCGAGACACCGGACACACGTCCGACCGCCAGCCACCGGAGACCCATCTGACAACCACCACCACCGCCTAACACCGGCCATTGGAGACAAGTCCGACCACCATGAGAGGTGCAACAGATCTTCTCTGACCTCCATCCACAACCACCGAGCACTGCATCGGCCACCATTTTTGTAAGCTTTAAGTCCAAATCTTCTTATTTGCTGAGCTAATTAAAGTCTAACAGTGGTGGGCCTTTATTACTTTGGGAAATGTTGATGGAGTTGATGAAGAAAGCCAAGGGCAATAACATCCCTGCCCAAATTTGAAGTGATTTTCTAAGTTAAGAAATTATGGTGATTCCACCACAGAATGACCTGATACATGGGTCCAAACAATTCATCCCAGGTCTTTGCACGCATTACGTGGGTTAGGGTTTTGGGACCACCACGACATCTTTGTGTAATAATTGAATATTTCTATGGTGCCCCAATGTGGTAAAGGGGCACTAGTGCCCCACTAAATCTCATCCGTTAGATAAAAAATAGATGAATCTGAGACATTAGATAAAAACCACCACAAGAAAGAGGGTGGTTTTGCTCTTTTCCCAAGCAATTGTACTTACCACAAGCACAGGCTTTACTTACCATATGTATTGGCCATAAATTTTGGTAAGTAAATCTTGTCATCTTGTGTTTATGGTAAATGTGATATGTTTTTGTAGTTTGTTGATCCAGTGTTCGTGGTAAGTCAAACTGGGGCCCAATACCACTTTGGGGCACCACAACCGGACCCGTAATAATTAAGAACTATATAAAGTCAAGAATTAGATCAGATTTTTGAAAAACTAGTTTAGTGTACGGTAATGATAATCTAGTATTTACACAAAAAATGATAATCTAGTAAGTCAGATGGGAACTATAAAGTCACGGATTGGAATAAAAAATATATAGTAGTTTAGTCTTCCAAGTATAGCATTATGTGCACCTCATAACTTTATAGTTTGCATTATTGAGCACCACATACTAATATTTCTTGCACAAATTTGTAATTCGCATTTTCTTTTTTAATGCAATTTGTATTTTTCATTTGTTCGCAGAAGCATGGAAAAGGAAGAAGAACCACTTGAATTTGACATAGATCAAATTGAAGCTAATGGGGACGAGGTTTGTGAGGATTTGTCCATGGAGGAAGATCATAATTTAGAGGAGGTTGTGGAACCTAAAATTGGGATGTCATTTGATTCTGAAAATGAAGCTTGTGAATACTACGCTAGTTATTTTAGAATGCAAGGATTTGGTGTTATTATCAGAACTTCAAAGAAGCGTGAGGATGGACAAAGGACGAACGTAACTTATAGTTGTCATCGGGGTGGAAAGTCAAGGATAAAGTCACTTAACCCGATTAAATCCCATCCAACAGCAAAAACAGGATGCAAAGCGTCAATGAATATCTTTTACACCATTGATAACAAGTGGATGTTGAATTCAATAGAGCTCAAACATAACCATGAAATGTGCCCGGACAAAGCTCGATATCTTAAGTTCAATCGAATTCTTCCACCACATGTGAAGAGGGCATTGGAAATGAATGGCTTAGCTGGGATCAGAATAGACAAGACAATTAGCTCATGTGTTATCGAGGCAGGAGGGCCTAAAAATTTGACATGGTCGGAAAAGGATGTAAGAAATTATCCTAGTAAAGTGAGACGCTTAGAATTGAAGGAAGGGGACGCTGAGGCAATGCATAAATATTTCATTAAAATGTAAGAAGACAATGGGGACTTTTTTTATGCCATGGATGTTGATGAAGAGCACTAGTTAAAGAATGTCTTTTGGGCTGATGCAATGAGTAGAGAGGCGTTCAAAGAATTCGGTGATGCGGTAACATTTGACACCACTTATATGGTTAAAAAATATGATATGCCTTTTGCTCCTTTTGTAGGTGTAAATCATCATGGATAGTCAATCTTGTTTGGATGTGGTTTGATATCACGGGAGGATACGGCTTCATTTGTTTGGTTGTTCAAGACTTGGCTTTCTTGCATGTCCGGGTGTTCTCCTAATGCCATCATCACAGACCAATGTCGGGCCATGCAAAATGCGATAAGTATTGTCTTTCCTGAAGCGCGACATCGTTGGTGTTTATGGCATATCTTGAAAAAGGTTCCGGAAAAGTTAAAGGGGTACAAAGATTATGATAAGATTAAGCCCCGTCTTTTTAATGCGATATATGATTCGTTGAACCAAGAAGAATTCGAAGCAAGATGGGGCAAGGTCATCAATGCATATGAGCTAAGGGACAATGAGTGGTTAAATGGCTTGTACGAGGAGAGACATCGATGGGTTCCAGCATTTGTGAAAGATACTTTTTGGGCGGGGATGTCAACCACACAATGGAGCGAGAGCATTAATGCATTCTTTGATGGCTACATTCACTCGAATACCACCTTGAAGGAATTTGTGGAGCAATATGAGAATGCCTTGTGTAAAAAGGTGCAAAAGGAAGAGGATGAAGACGCTCATTGTTTCAACGTTCAAGTTAAGAATGTGTCCCCTTATGGATTTGAGAATCAATTTCAACAAGCATATACAATTGCTAAATTCATGGATTTTCGAGATGAAGTAGCGGGGAAGATTGTATGCCAAATAAATTCTATAAAGGCAGTGGATGATATAGAGGAATTTGAGATAGAAGAAGACATAAGAGTTGGTGATCCTAGATTTTTGAAAAGTGTTACTTTCCATGTCCGATTTAATGAGCAGTCAAAAGATACTAATTGTACTTGTCGGTTGTTCGAATTCAAGGGAATTATATGCAAGCATATATTTGTTGTTTGGTCAAAGAAGAAGCTTAATGAAGTGCCAGACAAATATGTTCTACGAAGATGGAGAAAAGATGTGAGGAGGAATCATACATTTGTGAAGGTTGGTTATGCTAATTGGGAACGCAAGCCCGACGCCAGTCGTTATGACACGATGTCGAATGTTTTCCATCATGTCGCTAATAAGGCCTTTGATTCCGATGCCAAGACTGAGAGGGTTATCGCTAAGTTGCTTGAAGCAGAAGCAGAGAATGAAAGATGTGATAATGACACCAATACGCCTATGTTTCCTGAAGCACAAAAGGATTCTATTTCAATGACTGGTAAGCATGCATCATACTAGTTGGAAAAAAAAAAGAAACATGCATTGTAAAGCTACTTATCATTGTCATTCATTATGAAGTGCACATATATTATTGATATTCTACATATCCTTTTGTAGGTGGAGATGGTACAGTAACTTGCAACACTAAAAAACCCATGGGGGGATCCAAGTAAACGCCGTCGAATAGGGAGGCCGCCAGTTAATAGGAAACAACCAATGATTGAGAAAATCATTAAGAAGGCTATTAGAAAATCAAGCAAAAAGTCGCAAGCTAGTCGAGGCCATGCGAATAGTATACAGGTACATACGTAAATGGTATCAATTTTCCATACAAACTGTTTGCTCATACACTAGAATTTTAATTTTTTTCAACATATGTATGACTAGGGACAGGTGGAGGATGGGGATATGGAAGTTCAAAATATTCACACTCATGTGTTGGAGGTCAATGATATTATCATGCAAGAGAGTGTAGATTTTCAACATATTGTTAAAATTGTAGTTTGAACTTCATTTCAATTAGCACAATTGCTAAATTTTTGGTTTATCCATTTCAGCCATCCCAAATGATGGACCTGAATCAGACTCCAATTGAATCGTTGGACTGGGTGCTTTGAAACTAGTGACTCTAAGAGATTTCCTTTTGTTATGTGGCAAATGTTGCTGAATTTGAGAGGAGTGGTTCATTACTTTTGGTTAAGTACATATGTAATGGTTTTAAGTATCTTTTGTAAAAGGGGAAGAGCTTCCTTTTTGTATATCTTTTGGAAAGGGGGAAGCTTGGTTTTTGTACAGTTGTAGTTGTGAATATACATGACATAACAACACACTTTTAAGTGTTTCGTGAGTAGGGCAGTTTGTAGACTTGTAAAGTTGATGCATTATGCCCCTATTTTTTGGATCATGGGCTATGGAATGTAATCCCCTAACTATTGATCTATTTATGTACTCATTTGCATTACCATTTCTGACTTCTTAATTTGCATTATGATCCTGGATTTTTTTTCAAGGCAACACGAGAGGGACAAGGTTAGGGATACGACATGGGTTAGGTGCGACTTCAAAAATAATCGGAAGGAAACATGTCCCGTATCCGTGCCCTTTTTCGTATCCCGTATTGGAGTCCATTTTCATATCACTGCTCTATCACCAAACAAGAATGAATCACCATGCCAACAATGCACGTTTCTAGTGGATAATGTACCAGTGAGAATTTGCCCATGGGGGAAATATCCAATTAATTACTAGTATGCATCATTTGTTGTTTCATTTGGAGGGATGGATATGGACGGCTTTGTATGGTAGTCATAAAGTCTCAGCTGCTTCTTGCTGTTAAGTTTCCGTTGTTTTTGGTCTTACCAGAACGTCACAGCATCTCAATCAGCAATCAAAGCAGTGCAAACAACTATTCAATAATAATTTAGACTCACACTTTGTCAAACATTGCAATTGAAACGAAAGTTTTTCAAATCAGAACAAGTTAGAATAAAAAATACGGCATCCACTAATTTGGCCAACATGAATACATAATGTTTTACAAGAGGCATGAGCCGAATATAATCATGATCGTCAACCTTAAGCTCTATATACAAGCAAAATGAAAAAAAAAAGAAAAAGAAAACAACTCCTAAGTTTCGCTAGCATCTCATTTTGCCTTTCTAGGATGGCCGCTCCAAGACAGCTCTACATATCCCATTTGCTTAAGTATTCACTAACTGAAAAAGCATCTGCCAAGCTGAGAATAAGTTCTGCATATCCCATTTGTTAAGTCAACCTTCCTCTTGTAAACATCCAAGCACTCTTGCTCTACTTGAAAAAGCATCTTGTCCCGTTCCTCATCACTCTCACAAACCTCATCCAAGATTTGCTGCATTTAAACATAGAAAATCAAACAAAACAGAGGCACAAGATTTAGCTAAAAAACTTCTAACGCAACAGATAATAGAGAAGGAGCTGCTACCTAAAGTGAAGTTGAACTCAATGCATTAAGTCGCAGGGAGAGCTTGGCGACGAATGGTACAGCCACAACTCTCGGTCTCATTTGATGCATTAGCTTTGGAGAATGACTTTCTTTTCTTTCCAAGATTGGGAAGAGCTACTATCTTTACAAAGTCACAATATGGCTTGATCATTACAGTAAAATAAAACCTGCATGAAAAAGGCAAAAGAGAGAATTTATCAAAGCTAAATGCACAAGAGCACGCAATAACCGCAACACCCCTCACCAATCATCCCGAAGAGAGGACATAGACACAACCATTCAGACATTCAGTAGCAAAAGAAACACCGGAATAGCCAAACCCAAGCATCACATTTGGTAAGGAGAGCCTCAAATCAACTTAAATGCACAAAACCAAATAAGCCATCCAGAACAAAAACTTGAACTTCAAGCCCTATTAAACAAGAAAATTAATCATATCTTGCCAATAAAAGCATCAATGCCAGCTTCAACTTCACTACTTTAACAAAGGAAACTGAACAAGAAAATGAAATAGAATGTGACAACAGTCTTAGTAACAACGGAGGCCTAATCTACTCTTAAAAGATCAAATCTTAGTCCATTGAACAATTCTAACGCTCTATGTACTCCCTCCTCATATAATCAATCACTTTGTCTATTACCATGTCAACATCATTTTGGTCTTGTTGTGGCCTCATGTTGTGTACGTATCATTTTTGTTGCACTATTAGTAGCACCTCCTAATTTTCATGTAAGGATATCTATACATATTGGTAGTGAATATCAGTGATGAAGAAAATCAGAGCAAGGGTGCACAACTAAAAAAAGTAGTTCAATCGTATAATTTTCATCTGTAAAAATTATTCAACATCACTAATATAAATAAATCACAAGAGAATACTGCCCAAACAAATCCTTTTATTGATTATTTAATTACCTGACAAATGCTTTTACTTTCAATTACCTATTCTAGGTAACACTCATTCAGGAGTTCAACGAGAAAATCTAGGACTGTAACATGAAGGAATTTTTTTAATCCCCCAAATATTGTATTAGGAATTTTGAAGAATATTGAACCAAATCTTTTGAAGAATACTTTTATAGCCCTAATGCTTTTGACGAATGAGCCCAGATCTTGTATTACATTCCTAATATTGAAGCAAATCTTGAAGGAACGAGAAGGAACTTTTTTTCACAAGCCCTAAATCAGATTTGGGGGTTTAAAAATATGAGAACAAACTGGCTAGGTTTTTCTCACCGGAGCTCTGGCAGTAACGGTGGGACGGCAAGAAAAAGGCAAAGCCGGTGGGATGGTGTCAACGGCGAGAGAGAGGTAGCGAACGGCGGAACGGTCAGATAATAGCGGTGTTTGTGGGACGGCGACAATGTTTGCTTCGACCAGCGTCGGTTTTGAAGGGGAAGGGGTCGATTGTTGTGTGGGTGGGTCTAATCGTAGGCTGGTGGTTATGGAGATGAGAGAGAGAGAGAGAGAGAGAGAGAGAGAGAGAGGGAGAGATGTTTAGGGTTCGAACTGGGTTTAGTGTTGAGGAGAGAGAAGATGTCCTGGTTTCAAAAGGGATTTCTAAATTTCTAAATTTCCCGAAATTTTTGAATCTGAATTTTTAAATGGGGAGAACAAGAGAGGAGAGAGATTGTGGGACCCTCTCCATGCCAGGTCAGATTTGTGCATGGTCTGTCCCCTAGATCTGTCCCAATAGAATTATCCAGGGATTAAACAGGGGGATAACTTTTGACTTGGTTTGGATGTTTTATAAATAAGAGGGGGTGAAAGATGGAAAAAAACTGTCAAATTACTATTTTGCCCTTGTGCAGTGTTAAACTTGAATATGTATTAAATTAACTATATAATTGCAAAACCTAATCTAATTAATTAATTTGGGACAATTTCAAGCTATATTAATTCATTTCATTGAAAAAACTTTTTTTGTAATAAATTTATTTGAAAAAACGTTTTTTTTTAATATGTCAATTTTAATGGTTGGTTGTCATCCCCAATTTTTTTTTAAATTGTGTTTATTTCTTTTTACTTGTTGGCCTATCTATTGTTTTTTTATTATTACCCCAACACAATGAATAATAAATGAACAAATTGACAAATGTAACAAGTGCTCTCTCATACAAGAAAGAAATTTTATTTAACTCTCAAATAATTATACAAATTTATTTGTGATACAATTACAATGGCTTAAAAAAACGATTTATTAAAGTCTGAAATAAATATTATTTTATATGAGGTTCATTACGAGGATATAGCAGAGTGCGCAACTACAAATTTATTTAATAAACTTCCACCAAATTTCGATCTACTGACGTTCAAAACAAAAGCTCCATCCGTCGAACAAGGAAAATAGTTTGTCCTTGATGTTCCTAGCCCGTGGATGAACCTACATAAATAGGAAAAAAATTACAAGAAATACTACAAAACGTTGGGAAAAATTAAAACCAACTATGTTATAACTTACTTGGGGAAATGGCTACAATACACACCCCTTATTTGGGTGTGTATCATACACACCCCTGTAAAAGTTACGAATTTTTTGAAAAAGTTACGAATTTTTTTATAAAAGTTACGAGACACTCCAAAATGTTATGAATCATAGAAAATGTTACGAATCATATTGTTGAAAAGTTACGAAAAACTAAAAAATGTTACGATTGTCGATAAGGTGACACAATCTGGACCATACAATAGGTGCATACGGTACACCCAAATAAGGGGTGTGTATTGTAGCCTTTTCCCTTACTTGGATATAGTTAGTCCACACTTCGTTTTCCACAATTACCTTTTTTTCATTTACATCCCAAGAAAGTCCTTCATGCATAAGGATTTGATGAACAATGGTGTAATAAGTAGACTTCCATATCTTAATCTTATCTTCGATGTGATTTTCTGTGATACCACTTTCGGGATAAGAACAAGCCATTTGATTTTTCAACAATCACAGGTAGCCGGGATGAAACTCGTGATCTGATTGCCAAACTTCCATTTCTACAAGGCCCTGTAAGGCATTGTACTAAAGTTTGCTCCTCGTCGGTGCTCCAAGTTCGGCGTGGGTTGCTCGAAGTCCGGCGCGGAATTGACATGATGCAAAACAAAATATCAATTTGTAATTGAATTGTGTGGTACTCCTGCTGAAAGTTTTGACTTGCATTACAGGCTCAATTATAGCTACAATTTCAAGTTGTCATTCAACTTAGAAAGTTAAGTTAAAAAAATTCAATATTTCTATGTGGGTAGCTACCACTCCTTACTTATCATTCCTACTTCTTTTAATTACTATTATTACCAACCATTCAACCTACATTAAAAAAAAAAAGGATTTTCATATCCCATAGAACTCAATAGATACAAAAAGTACAACAATTCAACTTGATTTGCCAAAAGTGAAAAAAAAAACAAAAATACCAAGGTAACAAGTAAATTCAAGTCCTTCAGTAACCATTTGGAGCAATGGCCATATGTAATAACATTATGACCTAAATTTCCAAGTCCTTCAATAACCAAAATAAGGCAGTATTTAGAACTAGATTCAGAAAATTCACATGCATAAAAATAAAAATAAGGGTGACATACTTTCTGGGCAGAGTCTGGACGGGGATATTGTGCCAAGGATCGGATGAATAAGTACAGTCGAAACACACCCATTGCAGCATGAATGAAGGTGGATAATGCAATGAATGCCTCTTGCTCTTCTCTTCTCCTTAATTGTTTTCTGTTTAATCTTGTCATCCTAAAAGGCTACAGGGTTTGATGAGTACGACATAAAACAAACACAATGAAATTTTCTTTTTACGGTTTTCTCCATGTCAAAGTATAAGAACTTAGTAGGTTGTACGGCTTTAATCTTGTTCGTTTAATCCATACTTGGACCCATGAAGCATTTTTTTTCAAACCAATTAAAACTAGAAACAATTACTAGGGTTCTGTTTTCCTCTGGGTTTTTTTTAAGGGTTTGAAGGCCTTTTTTGGCCACAAACAAATACACAAAATAAACCTATGTTAACAGTTGGCTTTTGTAAATTTACAAACCAAAATAAATAAATAAAATTTCAATAACAAACTCAAACAAATCAAACAACATTAAAGATCAACAAACTCAGTAACAAAGCCCTACAAAATCGACAAAATGCAGTACACAAACCGACATCAATTTATTTGAAATCTGTTAGCACTGTTTAACAGATCCTAATCTGTAAGAGAAATCAGTAACAAACCCTAGAAAAATTAGTAAGAAACCCAAGATCGAAAACCCTAGAAAAATCGATACAAATGCAGTATACAAACCCTAGATCGAAAACCTTCCAAATCAGACCACGTAGATCGAAAATATAAGTACAAAAATCATTAATCTTGGTCGAAAACTTCCATACCTGATGTTCACACCAGATCGCAAGAAAATCGCCCCAGAATCGCACAGAAAACCCTTCTCTGTTCGATCTCACTCACAGCAACAGAGATGGTGGTGTGAGGGTTGGTAAAGGGGATAAGGAGGTCTAAATCCGTCAAAATCGTACCCCTCCACAGCCGGATAATTTTTGGGTAGCCCTAGGGGTGCCCAAAAGTTATGTGGGAGAAGAGCTCGCGAGCGTGAAAACGAAGAGGAGGGGGGGGGGGGGGGGGAAGAATTATCAGGGACGAGTTTGGTTTGCCAAACAGGGACGAGTTTGGTTTGCCAAACAAGAGGAAAGACGTGGGCCCCTCCAAAATGAGGGGTGAAACTTATAAGGGGTGTCTTACCCCCAGCCAAACAGGGCCTAAGTGTAAATTTTGAGGAGAAGAAGATCAGGTGAGGCTAACCTCTCTGTAACGTCCCTAGTACTAGAAGAATTATCAGGGACGAGTTTGGTTTGCCAAACAAGGGGAAAGGCGTGGGCCCCTTCAAAATGAGGGGTGAAAACTTATAAGGGGCGCCTTTCCCCCAGCCAAACCCAGCCAAACAGGGCCTAAGTATAAATTTTGAGGAGAAGAAGATCAGGTGAGGCTAACCTCTCTGTAACGTCCCTAGTACTCTCTCTCTCTCTCAAATGGCGTGCCGCATAAATACTTCTCTCCGATGCCCGTCCGATGCGCTGCTTTTGTCGCCTCTACATAACCGATACCGACAACTCTTTCGAAAACACTCTCTCCTCCCCTCTTCCTTGCATCCCAGTCTCAGCAAGGTAGTACTCTCACTAACCCTAGCTTGTCTCTCTAAAAGTCGAGGGACTCATGACAATTTTGTTATTGGTTGAATAGATTTCGTTTTCTAGTAATCGGCGGCGCCATAGCTCTGTGGTCGTCAAGTCCCAAACGACAATGCCGGAGAAATCGGTATCAGAAAATAGAATGCTGGTCAGTGATACTTTCTCACTTTTGCTTTTGGTTGCTCTGGAAATGCCCTATTTTTATTGTTTTAGTTTCTGCTGCTGTTTGGGATGTCTGAAAAGCTACTCCATCCGTCCCGAATTTTTGGTTTACCTCTTTTCTTCTGGTGATGTCCAAATTCTTGTCCATTTTGATTTGTCAATGCGAAAAAATTGAGCTATTTCCTTGTTTAGTCTTCATTCCCATCTTCAAATTCAAACACAAAAAATGAAATAGAATCGAATAAGTAATCATTGCAATTTCAAAAGCAGGGTAGTTTTGGAAAGTCATTTATTTGGAAGAGGAATAATTGTGTTCCGCAAAAACTTAAATTTCTAATAAAGGACCCAAATTTGGGGACGGAGGGTGTAGCTCTTTCTTTTGTAAGGTAGGTGAGGGTTAATGCTTGTTCAAAGTGTATATTGATTATTGTTTTCGGAGTTATTTGTGTTGGGCCCGGAGTGCTCCCATGGATTTGGTTACACAATGCCAGTTTTAGGAGGGATGGCGGAAAAGCAGTCCGACAATTTGTTTAACTATTTGCTCCGGGTTATTAGTTTGCTTGACTCAGAGCATCTTCAATGGTATGAGCCATTTTTTGGGTGCCAAAGCCAAATTTGATCTTGCTACAATGTTTTTTACCATAATTTGGCCAAACTGCTCCATTGGTGCCCATGCTAAAATTTGGCTCCCTTCCAACTACCATTTTCCCAACTAACTTTTGAATTACCAAACTAATAAATATTGTATGTAGTTTAACTATTGTTTACCACCTTCTAATCACGATTTTAGTAACTAAGTTTTAAGAACCAACTAACTTTACCGCAAGTCCACAACTAATTTTCTATTCATTTGAACTATTGAAGTCCTAGTAGTGTTTGTGTTAGTATTAATAGTGTTACCAACCTATAGGGGGTGAATAGGGTTGCTAACAATAATGCCCAGATAAAAAAAATACATACTTAATGAGAAAGATTAATTGAGCAGATAAATAATGAAAAAAACAAGACAATAAATGAAATAGTAAGGGAGAGAGATCACACAGAGATCTATAAACAATGAATTATATTGATATTAGTCATTAACAACTTTGTTAACCAAGTAATTCGATGTTTGGGTGACGAGAGAAAAACCAGTTGCAGAACAAAATAAGTATCCAACTATTGGACTTGGCATGGGACATCCATGAGGACCTCCTTATTGACCTCTACGTGATCCTAAACATTCATCTTAAAGTTTATTTTGTTCTTGATGTTTGGGTGGTTCCGTGGTTGAAAATAGGGGGAAAATTATGACATGGCACAAATGGCATGGACCATTTCCTCAGCCAAATTTGTCCGGGATGAATGCCTCCTCTTTGGGGAAGGCTGAAAATGAAAGGGGAGCCAAAAATGGGTATCGCAGGGGATTTGGCTCCCCGTTGGAGATGCTCTTAGTGTTATTCTGGGTCATATCTTCTCCTTTCTTTTTTTTTTTTGGTAACCAAAAATAAATAAAATTTATTCAGATACAAACTTCAACCATTTTCCTTATCTATTTTAGCTATAAAAGAAGAGTTAAATACCGGCTTTTTTAGCATCAGTTCTTTCTCAGTTCTCTCCAAATAGCCCAACAAATTTTTTTGGGTATTTATATTAGCACAATATCCCCTGTTTCTCTTCTACAATTTACCTTAAAGCTGCATAGCAGTCGCTTTCTGAGGCTCAGCTATTTCTTAAAAATGGGTTAAATCCAGCTGAATGCGTTCTCAGCCTTGTTTTTGCTCCAAAAGCCGAAAAACAGACTTATTTAAACATCCCTAATCAGTATGCATTAATGAAATGCATTTAACCATTGATGCATTGGGCATCCGTTTGATTAGGCATTGACATAATTGTGTTGAATTTCAGGTGTTTGTTCCTCCACATCCACTGATCAAGCACTGGGTTTCGGTTCTTAGAAATGAGCAGACTCCTTGCCCCATCTTTAGTGAGTGAGAGTTCAAGTTAGTGCAGTTTTGCTGCTATTTTTGTTTTATGATTTTTGTTGGAATATAAAGAAATGAGATGTGAATTATGTGCTTTTCACAAATCAATAACATAATTAAGGGGCAATCAACCTTTTGCAATTATTGACCTGGCTGAGAATTTCATTTGCATCTTCTTTCTACTTGCTATGTACACCATATTCAGTAGTTGAGGGCCACTTTTTTATTCAAATTGCTCCTATTCTTGCATTTTCTAGTTGAAAATTAGTAAGGATGAAACTTTAGTAGTTTTTATTTCTGAGTCAATTTTGTGCATGTTTCTACTGTGGGATTGCATCATCCAAAGATGCAGTAAATTGTCTTACAAACGTATCACTCTAGATTAGGACACCCATTTACTTGCCCTTTTTGCTCCTAGGTGTGGCTTAATTTGAAATTGTTGTGGGGAAAAACATGGTTGATAGGAGATGGACTTTGAAATTTACTTCAAGTACAACCAAGGCATGGCCAAAGCATCGGTATGAAGTTAACATTTGGTTACTTTGACACTTAGGCTCAAGATGCCACAGAGATGATACGTTTCCGGAGATGTCATGTGGTTGGTTATATTGTTTTCGAATCCGGAATTGAACCAGCATTCGTTGGTTCTCCTGTCCAATCAATAGGATATAACTGATGCCACTTAAGAACTCTACCAAACGAAATCTGGTAGTCAGGTTGGTTTAGTTTTTTAGCTGCCTTGGAAGAAGTTTTCCCCTATGTCTGTCAGTTAATTCCGTAATGCTTACAAATCACTTGTTAGTTTATTTAACTTGTTTGGATTTTGGTAAACCAGCTAAATAATAACTGCTTTGTGTTTGTTTTGGCTTTAGTTTCCAACATATTTCATATCCACGTCTCGCTCTTTAAGGTTTTCATTGGTCTATAAAAATTTTGATGTTTCCCATTACTACCGTGAATATTAAATATCATCTGTTCATTTATTTGTTATTATGATCATTGCAGAAAGTGCCATGGCGGAGTTAGGGAGGCTGCTTATGTATGAAGCATCAAGGGATTGTATGGTGAGTTATTATACTGTGATGTTTTATTATTGCGCAATATTAATGGGATGTAAGCTGTCAAAAATAATACATTAAGTTAAAATATTAAGAAGTCTGATAATATGTTTTATGAACGGCAATGGTCAGATAATACAGCGAACATTGACGTCCAGGGATAAGTCTAATCTGTTAATATCACTTTCTTTGAAGTCAATCTCAAGCATAATGAGATATAAGAGAATTGTTGGAGGATGGTTGTAAACAGAGCTGCCAGAAAGTACATGCATGTTTGATATTGGCATGACTGGAATTTGGACAAAGCTATATCTTAGCATGGAACACATGGGTCCAAGCAACTTGAATTTTCTCTTTATTTATACACATGCATTCATTTGTCTTTATTTCTCAACCCTTGGAGGATTTGTTTTCTAAGTGATTGTGGCTGTGAGTAATTTTGGGAGTCTGACAGATCAGGAGTCTGTTGCTAATGCGTTAAAAGCTGTTTAGGTTTCTGTCCTTTCCTGTCGGGGAGGATGGGTTTAAGTTCGATGGTGTTGGCCTATGCACATGTTTCTGTATTTGTGATGGATATTTTTTTCCAACTTTTGGTGTTTATATTCTGCTATAGAACATGTCTGCTTGCAAAACTTCAGTGTTCGCATTCCAAATGCTTTTATGTTAGGCTATCAGAGAAGGCAGAAACTTTTCTTGCCCCTAGTGTTTATGTATGTTTTGTAGTATTTTGAACTTTTTTCTATGTTTTTGAGTATTTTCTGCTTTTTTGAATACTGTTTGCAGCCTACTATAACAGGGGAGATTCAGTCACCAATGGGTGTCTCCTCTGTAGAGTTTGTTGACCCAAGGGAACCAGTGGCGGTTAGTATATTGAATCGTATCATTTTCGCCATTTAGCTCCTTTTTGTATAATTTCTAGTCAGCATTAATTTCTTCTTGGCGTTGCGTATTTAGTCAATGAAGCTCCCCGCAATAGACTTGTCGCTATCTATTGTGGGGATCCCCCTCATTTATTAATGACTGATAATACAAAATTATGGGTCTGATCTCTCTTTGAGATTATTGAATCCTGGCACAGTATAGCTTTGATGTAGCCATCAACTGACGCACAATCATTTAGTTTTGCAGATTATTCCTATCTTGAGAGCTGGTCTTGCTCTAGCAGAACATGCATCATCTGTTTTACCAGCATTAAAAACGTACCATCTGGGTGAGGGCCGATTTTTACACTACAAGTGGAATATATGACATTATTGTGATAAGCTGACTATTATCTGCATCCTTTGAGTTCTTGGTGCACATCATTATTTGAAAATTTGATTGAGTATTCTGTACTCTTCTGTGGGCTTCTGGTGGTTATAATCTTTCCAGTGAGTATTGCACTTCATAAAATCCGGTTAATATTCTCATTGCTTTTGTTTAATGAATTGCTGTTATGATTTTAACTCTTTTTTGTGCAATTGCTAGTATATTGAATCAAAGTCATTTAGCTACTGCATCTTAAGGTTCATTAAGTTTAAGGTAATTGGCCGTGAATGTGGTTATAATATGAATTTATGTTTTGCAATTAAGGGATTAGCAGAGATGAGGAGACGCTTCAGCCAACTGTATATTTGAACAAGTAAGAATTCCCGTTGTAGCATTATGTGGTTCCTTGTGCTTTTGAACACATTTTCTTCTCCTTTTTCCTTGGCTTCATTATGGTATGATTCATATACAACGTGGACCTTGGTTATCTTAATTATTATTAGTAATAGGAGGCATTTTAATACTTAGTTAGGTTTTTTTAATGTTTCCTTTTATTTCCATTCGGATTATGAGTCCATAAATAAGACGTTCAACGATGTATTTGTCAAACTTGGTTCTAATGAGAATTTGAGAATTAGGGTATTGACCCTTGTGTGTCTCTTTTCCCCTTCCTCTTTCTTGTCCGCATCAATCATGTTTTGATATTAAGTTGTTATTCTTGGTGGTTAGTTTCTTATTAACTCATCCAAGCCAGTTTGAAAGGGTGGTCTTAGAGGTGTCTCATTCAACTAGACTAAGATGAGTTAATAAGAAACTAACCACCAAGAAAACTCTTTGTTAATTACCAAACAAAACAATGCCGACCAAAAAAAAAGCTGTTTCTAATATCGTGTCCTGTTCTGTAGGTTACCTGACACATTTCCTGAAGGTTCTCGAGTGTTTGTCGTAGATCCCATGCTAGCAACAGGTATTCTTGCCATGGCTTGAGCTCATTTTCCCAGGGTCGTTGTATTTTTCCATTATAGTTTCTTGGCCAGACGTGTGTTTCCATTTTCCACCAACTTTCACTGCTAATGCAACCGTCTGCTACATAATATCTTCTGGTTGTGGTTTATGATCATTTGATTTTTTCTATTTGACAAATCGAGAATCTTTTTCAGGATGAAATGCAAACAAGAGCTGAATGTGGTTCCTACCTTCTGCTTCTTTGATAAATTTGTATTGTATATATGCGTTTGCGTTATGTATACATATTGACCTAAGAGATTTCTTCTGTAGCATTAGTAGCTTAATTTTTGTGTATGAGAAATGTTCCTTTCTCTTGGAAATAATTGAAGTAGCATCATCATTGTGTCAACATTATATTTATTATTGGTTTTCATCGTCCATTGAATTTTAGGCGGTACAATAGTTGCAGCTCTTGACCTGATAAAGGAGCGTGGGGTCGACAGCAAGCAAATTAAAGTGGTCAGTAAACAATTAACCATTTGATATATTAGTTCTTCTGTAGCTGTCATGTTCAAGTAAATAGTATCGGGGCACGTGCTTTGCACGTACTCTATTGATGGTGTATTACACATTCAACTTATCAAAAAATTGTCTTCATTTTGTAGATTAGTAAGATTAGTTCCATAATCAATTAGTGTCCTTTACATAGTTTCCTTTATAATCACAAACCTAGCAAGTAAGCAACTATCTACATCGTCCAATTTTTCTTTTATTCTATTCGCCAGTCACCTCAAATACTTCATATAAAGTTTTATTTGCATCGATATTTAACGTGGAGTTTCACATATCAAACTCGCATTTTTAGTATTTCAATCTCCTTAGTTAACAATATCGATCAATTCCATCATCAATTACTCTTTACTTAACCATCAAAAAAAATTGTGGGTTTAATAATTTCATACAAGTCCTGTATTCCAAGTTTAATGTTGTGGGTCGTACAAAACTTAAATAATTGTATGCTAACTAAAAGCAATCGTCCCACTAAAATACAGTAAGATCTAAAAATCTATAAGGGCATAATAGTTTTTCTAACATTACATTTTAAATTAATCAATGAGGATCCCTCACGGCTCACTTTAATGGAGGAGAAAAGGTATGATGTGTGATAAATTATTTAGCATATGGAGGACGAAGTACTGGGTGGAAGCATATGGAGACAAAGCGGGTAGAGACAATTAAAGTTTCAGGAGAAGTGCAGGAGATACCTTGCAACTCCCTCATTTGACGAAATATGTCTTAGGCTGATTTGCAACCTCTAGATTGAGTTCCCTTGAGCATCCTCATGTGGCTTAACAAATCCCATTTTTGGTTAAAGTAGGGAGCAAATGTTCAAAAACACTCCCACACCCGCACCAGCCTTGCTACTCCAAATTTACAATTTGTTTTTGCTACAGTGACTTAACAAAGAAGAGGAGGCACTATTCACTTAACAAAGCAAAAAAACCTTTAAAATCTGTGAAGAAATAAAAGGTGGGTGGTATTTGAATAGAAAAATAGGAGTAGAATGAACGAATAGTTTAATATGGTAAAGTTAGAATAGAGAGTATGATTTTGTGAGTTTTTTAAAAAGTGACTTGCTAAAGTATAAAAGGTGTTTTTGAGGTTTAATTTGGTGCACCTGATGAGGATGCTCAAAGTAAGACTTGAAAAGCATTAGGTCTGTCTGTCTGTTCCCTTTTCCCATCTAAGCCATCAGAAAGTGTAGTCGACTATCTGTGCTCCTTGTTTCTTACAGAGAACTCATAAGCCTGGCGCAAAAATCATGCCATGTGGTTTGTCTTATAATCAGATATTCAACCGGTTTCCAGGGCTCAGTGGTCTTCTAGGTTAACCTTACACAGAGGATACTAGAATTTAGGGGATCGGGATGGATTAAGGACTGAATTTTCGATAATCTTGAATTCAGAATATGTTAATAAATGTGTGTACATAATAACAATGCACTATGTAATGGTGCATTGACAATTTACATTGTGCATTGACAATTTACATTGTGCATTGACAACCTAACATGCCATATAAACAGATTTCTGCTGTTGCTGCTCCCCCAGCCCTTCAAAAGCTAAGTGAGAAGTTCCCGGGGTAAAACACAATTCTAATTTAATTTTTGTGTAGCCAATATTGAAGTGAATTTTACTCACTTTTGTTTTCGGCCACGCCTTTATTTTTCCAGGCTTCAGGTATATGCTGGAATCATAGATCCAACTGTTAACGAGAAAGGGTAAATAACTAAATACTTCCCATTCAATAATTCATTAATTTTGAAATTAATGAATCTCCATATTAATAAGGTTAGTGTTTAAACCTTACTTTGTTTGGGCATTCTCAGGTTTATCATCCCTGGGCTCGGAGATGCTGGAGACCGTAGCTTTGGTACTTAAAGCCACCAAATTCTTCACTTGGCCACCTCCAGTTTTTTGTCACTTTTTTTGTTACTGGACTCCAGCAATTTTGAAATTTTGGCTGTATCATTAATGAAGAGGATCTTGTGCTTTTCTTTCAAAACAAGGATTTTGAGTTTGGCAGATTTGCTTTGGATTGATTTTAGCTCATACGCAACTAATAGACTTAAGGGAGCCAAATAGTGGTACAAACTCTCTTATAGCGGATAAAATTGTGCTGAAAAACCAATCTTTTGTCTTCTCTTATAAATTCTTGTGAAGATTAGATTGATTTGGCCATTACTTCATACTGCTAACTCAGCGTAATTTCTTTTCTCATTTTTATAAGCTAGCCTTATAATTGTGTTGCGGGTAGCATTTGGTAAGCTGGAGAGAGCTCTTTCAAACTCGTGATCAGCTTAATTAAAGCTCTTTCAAATTTAGCGCGAATGATAAGCAAATCGGTATCAGGTATGTTCTTGAAGCTCCAATCGCTGGTTTTACAACTCTCTTTGTGGGTTGTTTCTAATTTAATTGAAAGGTTAGTATTCACACTGTAGTTTTAGGATAATAAAATCCAGGAAAAGGAAAAAAGATTGAGAGACTTAAAATGGAATGTAAATTTAAGAGACTAAACAATGGGATGTAAATTTAAGCTACAACTGCCAACGGGTTTGTAGCCCGATGGCATTTCCTGGTCCTTCCTTTGTGGGAGGCCAGGGTATGAGCCCTGTCGTGCCCGTTTGTGGTTCAAGACTATGGACAGTCTCTAGACCCGTTGTGAACTAACTTATTAGCTATCTCCTAACCTTACTTGAGATTTGTAGGGGAGAGAATGGAAGGGATTGAGAAACATCCTCTGACAATTTGTAATCCAACCCCACAATTTTCAGTCCCTATATTTTACGTTTCTTTCCTTTCTCCCCTTACTCCACAATAACCTAATATCCAGGAAGATCACAAAACTGAGAGAAAGCTGGCTTTTGCACCCTTCAAAACCATGGCAGCAAGATTCTTTCCATTTCTCCCTTTCTCAAAACACTGATATTAAACATGATCAAAAAAAAAAATTTGATAAAATAACTTGCAATGTTTGAAAATTAACGGAAAACAAGAAACAGAATTTGACATTATATGCACGACTAAAAGTTTCACATTCCAAAAGTTATTCAATGTAACATAACGAAAGTTGTATCAAAAATCACAAAAACTCAAATTATTTACATAAAAAATGGCAACCACACCCCAAAAAACTGGGAAAATGAATGAATATGCGAAGGTTTATTTGATAAGTACCAAAAAAATAATGAAAAGAAGGTTAATTTGATTGGGACCAGCCTTAAATCTAAACCCCTTGGTCTGATTATCAAGGCCCAGAACTTGGGGATTTTCTTCTTTGTATGTGCTTTCAGTTCTTGTGGGTCAGTGCATATGGAACTTTGCCCCAACTTTAATTGAGCACTCCCCGGGAACAGTGAGAATGGTCTCTCAGGAGAATTAATCGAGTTGCATGTAAAATAAGTCTGGACACATTGAGTTATAAAAATAAAATAAATAAAAAGAAAAAAAAACTTAATGCCCTGACTTACCAAATATCTGTAGCTTCTGAGTGGTTATAACTTATACCGCAAGTATTTAGTCCAAAGCACCAAAAAAACAACAAAAGAGAGAAAAAATTCAATAATTGTGTTTTGAGGGACAGATTAATGATATGATGATCAAACACCACCGTAGCCACCATCACAAGAGCAGCCGCCGCCGCCGCTGCCGCTTCCGGTATCACCGGGTGGGCTAGGTTTAGTGCTGAGGCAACAGCACAAGAGACCCACCAACAGCATGAAACCCCAAGCTGATGCCAAGGCTTGTGCCCAACTCAGGTAATTCTCCATCTTCTTCTCCCAGCTTTTGCTGCACTTGTTTTGTTTGAACCTCTTTTTTAACCGCTCTCATTATCTTCACGAGGCCTTAGGAAATTTCATGCTGCTCATATCCCCATCCCCAATAATCATGGCACAATGGAATCAGTCAGCTGCTTGGATAGAGAAGAAAAGAATGAAAAATGCTACGAATAGAAGTTGTTTCTATGGCTAGACTCATTTGACCGTCCAAACATTTTTTATGTTACTTTAGGACATCAAATTAAAAGTGCACTTTATGCACGTTTGTTCCAACCTGCCCCAGTTTTGGAGAGTTTACTGTACTAATGAAGTAGAGAATGAAACAGTGCAAGCAGGAGGGATGGAGCCAGAGGGGGGACAAGTAGGAGAGGTCGCCCCTGCAAGGAAAAAAAAAAAACCTCTAGTGTTATATATAGAAAAAAAAAATCCTATGAATTATATAGGCTCACCCCTACAAAGTATTTTGGCAAAAAAAATCCGCCCCTGCGTAGTGAAATTCCTGACTCCGTCCCTGAGTGCAAGCAAGGATGGAGCCAGGGGTTGGCTAGTAGGGGCCGTCGCTCCGTAACAATTTGAAAAAACCCAACTATTACATTGAAAACATATACTACAGTATATATCATTAAATTATATAAGCCCGCCACTCCTCCATATATATAGTCCGCCCCCTCTACACAAAAATCCTGGCTTTGTGTCCTTGGGCAAGTTAATGGCCGACTGGTGCCCTGGTGGTGGGTCCCTTCCTATGGGTTGGGTTAAATCTGGCCGTCAACCGGTGACCCCGGGGCCAGGGCCTCAGGGTGCAGTGAAGTCCCCACGAGAGCACCCTTTTTTGCAGTTCAAAAGCTAAAAAAAAAGTTTGCTACACTTAATGCATGCTAAATGGAAAGTGTGTGTGAGAGAGAGAGAGTCCTGTTCACATGGGCTGAGATTGAAAAAAAAAAAAAACACCAAAATAAACATGGTCCAGCCTGTGTAAACTATCAAAAAAACAAAAGGAGAATGGAATCTATAAAGGAGCTGCTAATCCAGTATAAAGGTAAGCCCTTTGATCGTGTAAGGCTCAGTATCCAGATGAGTCTAAGCCACTCCCTCAACACATGGAGAATATTGCTATCCAGTCGAACAATGCGAAATACTCATTCTCATGGGGCCAGGGTAGCCTACTGAGAGATATGGCAAGGTGTTCCCCGGCCTGTTGTGGTTCATCTCAATTATATAAATAGGAATCCGTGAATGTGAGAAGTCCGTATGGCGTGTCAGAGCTATTAGTATCCCATAGCCACGTCGTCGTCGCTGTACTATCTCAGAGTCCAATACTATAGAAAACAAAAAAAGTCAAGGAACGTAGCTTTAAAACACCGGACACAATTGTGTTTGGAAACGTTTGATGTTTGTGGGCCCACACGCATCGAACGGCTCTGAATGCAATTGTGTCCGGAATTGTGTTTTAAATTTGTTTTTACGGCATTGCTCTTAAACTATACAAGCAATTGAAGAGCACAGTAGCAGAAGTTTCTGTTCTCAAAAGTCACATGAAGTTTATGCATATAGATAGCAGCTTATACGTAATTTTAATTGGTCATCAATCTGAATAAATTAACCAAAAGATTATGTCTGATTGCTCTTTGTGACTTGGAGGCAACACATTACGTAAAAAAATGATTAGAAGTCATGAGCTAACTTTTTCCCTTGTGCAAAAGATCCAGTTTTGAGTAAAATAAACGGCTCTTTCGGTGTTGTTACTGGCATGCCCTAACACGAATTGACAATCAGTGGGGAAAAAAAAAAAACCTGATCAGCCACGTGTCACCACTCCAACTCCGATCTCTACTTTTTGGAAGTTTCAATAGTGTAGCGCTCGTTTGGAGCGTGTGGTCTAGGGTTCGATTCCTATGGATAGGAGGTTAACCCTCGTAGTAATCTCACATATCTTTTTTTTTTTTTTTGATAACCAGATGTCCGGGCCAACTTGCACGCACCTCGAGTAATTCCGAGATCCTAGAGGTAACGACCGGACATAACTCCCAGTGACCCCAAGAGTTTGCTGGTAAGGAGAATCGAACCTGAAACTTTAGGTGGGGTTACTAATCTAACACCTCTGACATACTATCGTATAGCAAAAAGACAAATCGATTTATTCTAAATTCTTCTCTGTTTCCTAAAAAAGAAAGCATATCCTTTTAGCATAGGAAATCAGTGGTGAAGATTGTGGACTTTGGTTAACACAGAAATGTATTCCCTACCATTAGTCTATTTTCCAATTTCCTGTGTTTAAGGTTCTGCACACTATCATTCATCTCTTTTCATAGTACAGTTGCCATGCCCTAAACATTTCCGGTAGTTTGCGGGCAATTAAAATGCTTCGGATACATGTGTTTGAACCCGTTCGATATGTGTTGTTCCATGTGCATTGTGTGCGATCCACGTGCATCAGATCTTACCAAACACATTTACATTGTTTGTAACATTCCTCGTAGACCAAGTACATAGGATCAAGCATACAAGGATGAGATAAAACAAAATAAGGAGCATCTAATCTATATCAGCACAAACTCTGCTCCTGTAAAAATAATCTTGAACAGATCCAGGAATTCTTACATACAAATATATGGATGACCCATTCAAAGATGCATCAACAAGACCAGCCAAATGACCCAAATCACAAAAACAAAGGTTATTAACAAGACCCGAACTAGATAAAACAACCGACAATTTGAATAGTAATAAAGGAAATCCTTAAGATTTCAATAGTACTGGTCTTTAAGCAGGCTTCAGAATTATACAGACATCCTTAGCTTACTAAACCTAACAATTCTGAGAAGCTTCTGCATAATGTGAATGATAAATGGCAAGAGTTTGTTTCGGCTTAAACACGAGTTTTCAGACAATTTACAACCCATTCATGATTTAAGAGGATTGGCAGCCTGTCACCTGGCCATTCGACTTCACAACCATGGCAAATAATTGACCCACTGCAGCGGCGACGGTAAAGCCCAAATTCAACAGAATGGAATATACTAGCTTTTGAACTAAAACGAATTTCCCTGGAAAGAAAAAGAGAAAAAAAATGTTTACAAAGCAGAAAAAAAACATTGGAAAGAAAATATCGAATAAACACCACCCTAAATAACGTCTCCATTACGTAAGCTCCTAACTTGAAGAGCTCTAAATCCGTATGACGTGCACAACACCTTCACAACATATACACCAGTCTGATTGAGAAACTAAAGATATACTGCATACAGAAGACAGTTGCAAATGGTAGTGGCTTGGCTTCAGAAACAAATACGTAACATGCCAAGAGACGAAAAAACACTAATGCTCTCTTTGAAAATGCATATGATGTGCAGCTTATCATACCAAGTGCAAGAAAATCAATCAGCAAAGCTAAATGAGTGATAATACGGTAAAAAAACATCAGCTACAAACCAATACTAGGTAACCCAACCAAAATGGTACCACCCATGTCAGGAGTGAGCCAGTGGGAGACAGCAAAGCATCCTCTAGCCCATGTAACAAAATGCGTCTCTCAGGCCTCTTCCCTTTCAACTTTTTCACTGACGGGACATAGTCAGATGCTATGCACACATGCACCAACATAAAGATGAGATGCAGTACCCTTTCTCAGCTAGGAAATTCAAAACCAAAAGGTGGCATCACATTAAATGAAACACGTCATATAACAAAGAAGCAATACAAATGCTCCTGACACAATATTCAAAATGAAGAAATACTTTTAAGCAGAAATCTCATAGGAATATTGTGCGTGCATTGTTTCAATCATTTAAAACGCAGCAACTTTTCGTCCCATTACAACCTAAGGCGCATAACAATAGTCTTATTTTCAGTTAGGCCAGTGCCTAGTGGATTAATCCTCAAGGGGCCTAGCACTTGAGCCGAAATTCAAAAACAAATGGAGATACTTAAAAACATAATACAACTCCAGAATAAACACCCAAGACAAGATTAAGAGAACTCACATCCAATGTTCTCCGTGAAGGAAGCTACAGCTCGCTATAGTTGCGCCACACAGCACGAAATTCCTCACGGAATGTGTTCAAACGTGCTTTCAGATTAGGTGTTCTAAAGCTTGCATGGAGAATGGTGGCTGAGGAGAGAGAAAGCAAGGAGACAAAATTAGCAAGAAAATATTCAAATCTTGCAAACAAGCTTGATGACATTACGCAAGGAAGGAGTAACATACCAAGAAGGCCAATGGCAAGCGCCCATGAGAGAGTTAAAAGTCCACACGAAACAAACCAAAGGATGAAGCTCACTGCAGAAAAAGAGCAACAGGGGTTAATCAGTACTTTAACAAACATTCCTGCAGTTAAGCAGTACCTCTGACCTCTCTAATTTCAGAAAATTATTGCTTGAAAATATCAATTACCAACAGAGAATATGAGCACAAAGACCCAACGAGGTCGTCCACATATGTAAATGGCTCTTTTAGCTGATGGGCGTCCACGAATGACAGGGCTGAAAATTTTAGACATTAGACAATTGGATTACCAAAAGCTTCATCTCAAAAAACAGACAACAAACTCACGTAAGAGGGGGCCTCATCTTTGCTGCTAAATGTGGAGAGAGCTGCCTCACTGATCTTGTTACCTTTTCATTAAAAGTACCTGCAAAGCTGTAGCATCAAGTTTTAGCAAGCATGCCGGAAAACATGTGGGATTCAATTAATGAGAAAATGAAACATCATCATGGGCATATGTTAATGCATACAATAAAAAAAAAAGTCATTCCCTGCTGTATAGCCATATTTCCACATCACAAAATGAGCATTATTTCCGGTTTAAGGTGACAATGCGTCAATGCACAAAGTTTATTACTGATGAACTAACAAAATATACTTTTTCAACCAAGAGTCAAGACTCTAGAATCCAAGCGAACTTTTGTCAAAGAGGAGTTACCATTCCAAAAGCAAACAATAGAACCAAAATCAGTAACTTCGTATCTATTGCAGTACAAATGCCATCTATTCACATGTGCAACTCTGGAAGCCTCTCTAATAGGAATTAGAAAGCACTGCAAGAGTATGATAACCCACAACTACTATAACGACACCACCATAGACCGTAAACAGAATTTGAGTCACCAAACAAACCGAATGGGCGAACATATAAGTATGTAATTTCATACACGTCAAGTGCAATACCTAAGATGATAGAAGAGAGAGTCAAGGAAGGACAGAGAATTAACCTTTGATAAGAAATGGGTGGCAGACTTCCAGTATTATTGCCATGAACCAAATGGTTGGTTCTACGGATATTTGGTTGTCACATAAATAAATAAATAAAAAAGCCCAACCTTCCACCAATCTTCGATTGTGCAGAAAAGGAACGATGGCCTTTTTATTGCCTTTTCAGAGTCATGGAAGGATTGCAAACACATCAGAGAGCTGCCAGCTAGCTCCCTCTCTGTGACTGAAAATTTGCATCTCTACATGCAAGACGGAGTTGCACGTTAGGGAGGGTGTTAGATAGCTTGATATACATGTTGGGCCCATTTCCTATTAGCTTAAGCTTTTGGGAGAGTTGGTAACTTAACACTAAACTGCGGAGACAACGTTTCTCTTGCATCACTTGAGATCCAGCATCGTGTGGATGATAAGATTGTTAAGGAACAAGAGGATCCACTAAGGAAGATTTGACGTCTCGAGAATCCAGAATATAGAATTTGAATGACGCAAATAAATGGATGGTAAGAAGAGTTGGCCGAAGATTGAGATTCGAGAGGGCCGAGTCCTTGCACCTTTAGTTATATCCGACCATCAAATCCTCAACCCTTAGCATCTCTTTCATGACCTAGTCACGAATTTAGAAAGAAGACGAAATAACAGAGCCCCTAATCCTAGACAGCCGCAGTTTGAGTCTATTCATCGTGGTTGTGTCAATACTATCACTCACTAGCAACTCCATTGGCCACCGTTCTAAGTTAGATGACATGCCCACCTTGGAAAAGAGCAAAGCAGAGAAATGATAAGTGATTTTAGGAAGGTGGGATGTAAAATGAGTGGAGTGTACAAACATTATGCGAATAGGAGATATGACGGCTGATTCCTACTTACGTTGAACAGGCAACAGGTATAAGAGGGTGAGATGTGAGATGAAGGGAAGAGAATTTTGGTCCATCTAAAATAAAATTTTCATGCAAGGGTGGAACCAACCATGTAGTGCGTGACATCACCTTCACCTAACTAATTATGTTGTTCAAGGATTTTAACAGAAACATGTTCGCATAATCTAACAATTTGAGAAACAAACATTACAACGTGCAAGATGATTATATCAGCATTATATTCCCCCAAAAAATATAAATGTGGTGTGGGTACATACCACTATAGAATTACTAAACCATTCTATCAATAACAGAATAATAAAAAATGAATCGAGCATACCTGTCATTCAGAAAAGCAATAGTAACCGCTGTCAATGCAGCAGCAACAATAGCCAGTGGTTTCCTCAGAAAACCTAACCCTGCAAATTAAAACGCACAAGTATATATCATTACCAAAACAGCACTATAGCAGCATATATGAGGCATGCAAGTCATCTGGTAGCTTACCCAGAATGAATATAATCATGATGAAGTAATTTGTCCGATAGCTGCAAAAAGCAATATCAAAACAGATTTCAAAGAAAGTAATTAGCTATTGCCATAAGAACACCCAACAATTTAAAGAACGTAAATATAGCTGTAATGATAACAAACCCCGATCATACTGTTTTGTATGGGTATGCATAAACCCCAAGGCTTTCAAAAAAGAACATATTCACATATCCTGTTATAAAATACTAAGCAAAGAAAGGGGGGGGGGGGGGGAAATGGTTCTCTGCAGAGGTGCTTTGAGGAATGAAAAACCTGGTTGGTTAATTTACTATTTTTGCAACTACTAAATTAATTGTGAAGGCATTACGGGGATGCCATGCCACGCATGTACAAAAGAAGACTCAGGACAAAAAGGCCTGTACATCAAGAAACCCAAAACCCATGAAAGAATAAACCCATCTACTCAAGTAATCACTCAGCAACTCTAAAATCCAAAAATACTTATGAGGTCTAGAAATTGGTCGACTGTTGTACTGCACTCCCTCGATTCCTAACTACGCACACTAGAAGGTAAAAAACTGTGAAGGCTAAAAAAAGCCTCTCTACCTCATCAAAATATATCACATCACTCTACCTCAACAAAATATATCACATCAAGCAAAGTGGGAACAAAATCCAAAACTTCCATCTATGTCTACGTCTACCCATCTAGCCCCTAACCATTCCATCTAAAAACCCAAGATATGTCCCCACCATACAAAAACTGCAGCCCATAGCTCCCCTGCAACCAAACAGTGAATACACAAATGTTCCACTGATTCCAATCTCTCAAATATGGATATCTTTCCTGTAGTCTTACTGTAAGTTTCTAATAGGTAAGACCAGAACATCATGTATGAGGTATCTGTTGTTCTTTGCTGGCTGTGGGCTAGCAGGCTACCGTTCTCTCTGTTGCTAGGCAAAGAGTGTAGTAGAAGAAAGAAGATATCTTAGTATTATGCCTCCCCCGGAAGTAACTGGTAACAACCTTCTTACAGAAAATAAGATTATTTTTTTCAATATTTTTTGTCAAAATAACCTAGGTCAGAGCATGAGTGCACCATATGGCTGCCTAGGGAAAGCATCTTGTTACCTCCATGGTTCCACCCAAAGATTCGGTAAAAAGATATCACCTGAAAAGACCCATTTGCAACCGGAATCCACCCAAAATTGTCCTCGCCCACCCCAAGCTCTGCATATCATAGAAGTTGCCTTAAAAAGAGCCAACAACTAGCTTAGGTTCCAACTCTCAATCGAAAACCTATTTTTCTATATGCTCAGAGAAATATCACATATCACCGTGTTCCTAATTCCTATTCATCTTAAGATAAACCACCCCCTCTGCCAGGTGAAATATAGAAAGATAAACATCCATCAATCTCTCCCAAAATTTCACCTTCCTGCCCCTCCCCACCTTCATTCTAGTAGATGTAGAGAACTCACCTCGCCTTTTTCTAATAACCATTTCCCCAATAAACCTTGATTGACAATTAAACCCAACCCCCCTCCATGGTTGGTTAATTTATGTTTTGTGACCCACCCCAAAATAAGGGCCTGTAGTAGAGTTCCAAAAAATCAAAAGAAGGGAATTCCAAACTTTCCAAAAAATCAAAAGAAGGGCCTGCAGCGCAAGGAATTTAACTTACAAGAACCAATCCGATTGACAACAAGAGTTGTGACGCGAGAACATGAGGATCAGATCCAAACAAACAAAAAATGCAAAATAACCTTCATTTCAACACTAAAGATTACAGTAAACGCAAGAGACCTCACAGCACAAAGAAAACAAATCATAAAATTTGCATTTGGCCATGGAAAGCAAATTCGAAACCGAAAGGCGAGAAAATCTGGTCGGCCAAACAATCACACAACACGAGAACACAAAATACTATCAAATACAATCTATACGAACATGTGCGTAAAAAATCATAAGATATAGGCGGAAGATCGTACTAGTAGAGATTGCACTTGAGGCGGCTGTTCCATTTGGTGTAGGATCGAGGGAAAGTGAACCTGGAGAAGAATTCGGATATAGGACGAGGAGGAGACGACCAGTCGACTTCGCGTAGGGCTTCCACCAGATCTTCTGCAGTCACGTTTCCCCAATCCATTTCTTCTCTTTCTTTCTTTCGAATCTGGATGAAATGGCGATGCCAAACCCTAGAAATCGGAAACAGATGCGATCGAGGAAACACAGAAGGAGTTTTTGATTTGGGGGTCGTGGAAGCTATATACGGAGAAAAGATCCAATTGATCAATTGAACGATTTTGGTACACGTTTATAGGACACAAAAACGAAAATTGGAGAAAACTTTTGTTCGAGCACGGGTTCGAACTGGGTACCTCTAGGCCCGGGAAGAGAAAATTTAAAAAAAGAAGAAGGGAGGAATAGGTGGATAAATAAAGAAAATAAGGCTGAGTTTTCCGTTTGATTTTAGCACCCAATTTCTAAAATCAATTATGATTTTCGCAATCGGTGAACTCATTTGCTAAGAACAAGAGCACAAGCTTGGGCAAAACTTTTGTCAAAATACTAGTGAACAATATATATTTAACTCATATATTTTAATACTCCAACAATACATTCAACAGCCAGTGACTAGTGCACATGAGGAGGAGAGAGAGTAAGTCTGAGAGGGAATTAATGACAATGGATTGGTGATGAATAGTTCTTGGGCATTTTTTGTAAACAACTATAGCTAAATGTAAATTATAGAGGTTGTGTTTGGTTAGATAGTTTAATTTAGTTTTGATGATGTCAGCAGGTGTAATGAGTGGAGAGAGAGAAATGAGGGAAATGATGATGTCATCAAAACTAAAACTAAATTATGAAACGAACAGAGCCAGAAGGGTTTACCGTAGCTGCTGCACCTATGTTTTCTTGAAATTCGTTAGCTAAAATAGCTACAATGCCTAAGTTGTTGGTGTTGGTCTAACATGAGAGTTTTACTTAGTTGTTCCTCGTATGGAGAATAAAAAAATGGTTTAGAGAGATTTGAGGGGCATATTGGTGATTATGTTTATCCAGATAAGCTTATCATAGACGCCCTGTTTGTTAGGATGATATGAGGGTGGAATATAGGGAGAAGAGGGACATATATCTGGCTTGAGCATATCTTTTTTTTTTTTTTGCATCTCATACCTTAGATACTTTTTGGCCTTCCTCTTTCTCTCTTTGTGTGTCTAAATAAAGGGGCCAAAGGGCTCTTTTGGTAAAATTGGGGCCCGATATAATTTGGAAGGTTGGTTGTGTCCGAAAATAAGTCTCTTGCAAGTAGAAAAGAAGAACGACAAACAATAGCATACTTGGTTTGATTGAGAACTTAATCTTGATTTTAAATAAAAGAACAAATGTTTCTTACCCAAGGAAAATCCATAAAACAAATATGTCAGTTCATAGACCTTTGTTATTGAGACGAATCACATTGTAATTAGTTTTCTTCATGCAGCATACGGAATGATTACAAGAGAATCGGTTTTGAACTAATTTATCTGGTTTATTATCACTCTATAAAGTGGGAGTATGTAAGATATCACCAAATGTGGCATACATATCACTTTCTATTTGTATTAATTGAAGTTATGAGAAGTGGTTGGCAGCCCAAGTGGTAAGGGCTTTGTTTGCCCCACATTATAACCAGGTTTAAATCCCCCCCACCCCTATTCTTGCTATAAAAAAAATAAAAATAAATAAATAATTGAAGTTATGAGTGATAAATAACCCACAAAGCCATTTAATTTATAAGTGTGCTACCTTATGAAAATTCTTACATTTATACCAGTATTTGCACGAAATGGGGTCAAGAGACTCTCAGATTGTTAGATCAAAAAAAGATTCAAATCGATTAATGAAAATGAGTGTTAATGATGCGAGAAGGCTCATAGCTTGTGGAGAGCGTCTAGATTATGTTTTGGTTTGAGAATGGTTTATGGGTTGGCTAGGTGGTAGTCCTGATAAATTTTCTATTTTGGGGTCCATTTCTATATTGTGGACTTTTGGTGGTGTTGTAAACATTTTGTGTTTAGCCAATTTCAGGAAATATCAACTGATTTTGTAGGTTGCAACTAGCAGAAGCAATCCACGGTGGAAGATAATTCTTTTTTCATAGGCGTGTTTATGTGTTGACCATAAAGGAAATCGAAGGGTTGTTTTACAAAATGAGGAGCATGATGGAAGTTGGATGGAGAGTATGAAGATTGTGGTTGATGGAGCTTGGAGGAAGGAGTCTTGGGAGGGAGTGGTTGCATGGTGCTAGACGGTGGATTAGGTTATTGGGCAGAATAAGGGTATGGATAGAGTTATTGTGAGTTCGGCGGTCACGACAGAGGTGTTTATGGTCTTAAAAGCTTTGAAATGAGCCAAGACCAAGAACTGGCGACTTGTTGAAATACTCATTGATTGTCTATCTATGGTGAAAGGGCTTGCAATTTTGGATGGTGTGTATGTATTCGTTAAGTCTGTTTTGTTAAATATTATGTACCTTTTCAAGTCTGTAGTAGAGGGAAGATTTTGTGGACTAATTTAGACTAGGCATATTAATGAAATTGCTGTAACTATTTAGTATAACTCAATGAAGTATTTTTCTTTTTTACATTTTTCGTTAGAAGCTTTTGGTTGGTAGAAAGTTAGAACATAAAATTGAATGAGAAACAAATTGGTCTTACAATTTGGTTATCGTCTGGTTCCATATAAATAATATGGGAGAGTCAGATTTTGGTTCTACAATTTACTGAAACTATTGAAATGGATCGTTCATTAAATTTTCACAAATTACACCATTTGGAACCTTGTACACTTTCAATGATGCAATACCAAAAATTCAATGTAAGTCTCTGTTGGAGTTTTTGGTGTATTTTAATATTAAAACATGTTTTGGTGAGTCTTTATTGACTAGGGAAGACCACAAGGGTTTTAGTCTCCCTTGTACTTTCCTCGCATCTTACTTCTTAATAAATACATGCATTACTTATAGGACACTCATGTGGTATCTTATTAAATGACATAAATTGAGTTGGCATGTATCTATAGACTTCGTGGGCAAGGAAGGATAAGACAAAAGGGTGGACTAATTAGTCATCCCTCCATTTAGTGCATCTTAATTCTCCATGTATAGGTGCATGCATTTCATATTTGTGCAGGGAGAAGAAGCAGCCAAAGGCATTGAGGCCTTAGGCAGTGATCAAGGCTCTCTCCTTTTTCTCCATATTTTGTAGTTTGTGTTTGTATACAGAAATTACCCAGCAAAATGTAAGGGTGTTTATTTGGTGGAGCTTTGGGTTCTAACTTACTTGTGCAGGGTGGTTTGAACCAACACGACTCATTAGTCGGGCTGTTGTATCCTGGGGGTGACAGGCCATGTGGGAGTTCAACTGCATCGGCTAGAGGTTAAAGATTCAACCAAGCCGTAAAGGGCTTGAATCTCCTTAAAGAAAGCGATATATCCGCGCCTCAGTCTGATATTTGTGTATTCCATTTATTATGAATAATTTTGTAATATCCACAGTGATTTACTTGATATGTAAGTAGATATGTGTACTCATTGAGATTTATTAATGAGAATGGATGAGGCTGCCCGTGGAGTAGAAAATTTGGCTAAACACCAAATTTATCCGAACCACGTAAAAATCTTATGTGTTCTCTTGGTTTGATTTATTGGCTCAATACCCATTTTGTGGCAAGAACCCCAACAAGTTCGATTATACATATTATTTTTGGGCAATTTGTTCAAAAGTCCTAGGCAAAGAATTTGTAACCTCGTTAATCCACCAAACAAGTTTATAACCTATCTAGTCCTAACGCTGACATCTTTTTTTTTTTTTACCAAAAAAATGTTTGTACCCTATGAAAGTGCCAAAAAAGTTTGTACCCTATGAAAGTGCCTAAAATCCTAAGGTACCCTACGAAAGTGCCTAAAACCCTAGGGTACCCTATAAAAGTGCCTAAATCCTAGGGTACCCTATGAAAGTGCCTAAACCACTAAAAACCCTATAATAGGAAAGTGCACCCTAAAACCTAAACCCTAGGGTACCCTATGAAAGTGCCTAAAATACTAGGGTACCCAATGAAAGTGCCTAAACAGCTAAAACCCTATAATGGAAAGTGCACCCTAAGTGCCTAAACCCAAAATGCTTAAACCCACTATACCCTACCCCAAAGAGCCTAAACCTCCTAAAATTGAATCCTAAAATTATTCAATCCCCTAATTAAAGGGGTACCACCCATCGCCATTCAATTTTGGGGTAGTACTCCATGAGCCTAAACCCGTCGTCGGGCACAACAGAGCTCTTCCCGTCGCTTTCCAGGACCTTAGACAGTAAACACTTCTATTCAATGGACGCGATGCATTAGTCAAGTGTAGACTGGACTAAATCAGTCTTTAGGCCCCTAACTTTGGACTTTTAGACAAATTGCCGATTATTTTTTATGTTCTCACTTAAGCGCTACTTACATAGAACTCCCTATACTCATGTCCTATTTGTTAGAGCAAAAGATTTTATTAGGTCAAACTCTACCATCCTTTTCATGACATGGTAATAACATCGTGACCATTTGTATCATCATTTTCGAATTAAATACTATAGCAATAAGTATTAGAATTCCCAGGCTCATTTTGCTACATCCCTACAATCTCCTTCGTATTTCCATGAAATTAGCTTACTACTTTTAGTTGAAAATAGAGAATTCGAAATTAAGGAAGAAGACAACCTATTTCTCCTCTCCATATATGTGGAGCTTTTGTTCATAATGGGGCATCTTGATTTTAAAACATGAGACTTTTGTAGAAACCCACATGTGCAACATGCATGTCACACCCAGGTTACCCAATTGGGCAAAATACCTCACATAATAACAGGAGTGCAAGAGCAAAAACATCTTTCAAAAACTCCAAAAATTCGGAGATTAACTTCTTTGCGGATGATTTGCAAAGAGGGAGGTTGCATCGAGCAAATCCCTGTCGTCCATCCCGAGATTCAATGGCCAGATCAATACACTTTCTCTCTCATCATTAAAAGCATCTTAGATTTTTTTTTAAAAACGCACTTTCTCTCTCCTCATTAAAAGCATCTCGGATTGAAACAAAAAAAAAAAACTGCACGTTATCCGAGTCGTTGGATCTCGGGATGGACAGCGGGGATTTGCTCGGTGCAAACCCCCTCTTTACAGATCGTCCGCAAAGAAGTTAATCTCCTAAAATTCGTTAGAGTAAGAATTGAGAATGGAAGCATACAACAACTAAAGGATAACGTGATCCGGAAAAACTCATATGGTCCACAATAGTATAAAAAGGCCAACAACGGACTTGGAGTCTCCGTAGTGATCCAAGTCACTATACTTCTATAGTGCTCAATTGTGGGCCACCTGAAATCTTGTTTTGAGATTTATATCGTTAGCAAATTATGAGTACAAAAACTTATAGTCATCGGAGATTGGTAGACACACAATTGTGATAAATTCGTCTTACAGTTTATTCTCTAAATGATATTAGTCGTCCATTTTCGTAAAATAAATGGTATCTGACCTTATGGTTACCACTATCCACTTAATTTGATTTTTTACATGAATGATCTACTTAACATCCTCGACAAATTTAACGGCTGCGATCCGAAAATACATATTATAGAGAGCATACAATAAAGGTCACTACGGAGGTGTAATAATTTGGGTCATTACGGAACCCCAAATCCAACAACAGAGAGATATGTGAGAATCTCTTAACGTTAGGGGAAAAATTATTTAGTGTTTATAGCATTGCTCTATATATGAAAAAGTCCAAAGGCAATGAATAAGGTAATAATTTGTAGGTTATTTAATGAGGCTCAATCCATAAATAGTTAAATACCCCATCACACGAGCGCGGTTGAGCTTTTCCTAATCCTTTTCCCTTTCGGTTCCACTTTCTTTCAAGTTTGAACCACCTTCACAGTCACGCTTCATCATCCAAAAACCTCACTAACCCCTCAAATCATCACTTTCCGATTCACTGTCCATAATCTCAGTCAGACTCTATCCAAGCTGCTTTGTACCAAAAAAGAAAAACAAAGACTTTATCGAAGCGAAGGTCAAAGAAAATATCAAAAAAAAAATCCCATAATATCTCTGTAAATACCCATCTTCATCATCATCATCATCCTTAAGAACCAAGCAAAACCCTCCAATAATCTCAAACCCGTCTTGGTACATTCGCCCAATTCAAAACCCACTCGAAAACGCCCCCAATCCAAACCAAAAAACCCTTATTGATTTTCAACTTTTTCGATCGGTTTTGAAGCCAGGGTTTTTTTGGAGCTTTCAAAATTTTATAGGGTTTTTAACTTTGGAATTTGGATTAAGGGTTTTGTTTGGTTGTGGGTGATGGCGAGTAGGTATATAGGGGAGTACGAGGTGGGGAAGCAGATTGGGTCGGGATCGTTCTCCTTGGTGTGGTACGCGAGGCACAGAGTTAATGGCACGGAGGTGGCGATTAAGGAGATCGATACTGAACGGTTGAGCGAGAAATTGCAGGAGTCTCTTATGTCTGAGATTGTTATTTTGAAGCAGAGTGATCATCCCAATATTATTCTCTTGCACGATATCATCAAGGTCCGTATATGTATGATATATGTGTTTCTCTGTTTTTATATGCCTTTTTTTTCCCCCGAAAATTCTGTCCACATGCTGTAGGACGGAGTATAAGGTGTAAAAAGTGTATGGGTCTCCGAAAAAAAGTGTTTTGATATTCGTGATAGACTGATAGTTCGTTGATATCTGTGAAAGTACGTTGATATCTGTGAAAGTACGTTAATATCTTTGGCATTATATGCAAATTATCCACCACCAAGACCCTATTTTTTGATAACCCAATTGTCCGGTCAGCTTATGCCCACCTTTATTAATCCTGGCAGTCGCACTGTCCGCTAGCAGGCTCAATTCGAGTTGGGGCAATGTTGTGGATACTGGATAGACCAGTCCCAAAGGCGTTGACAGCACTCGGGAGTTTTGGAACTTGAGACTTTAGGAGGACAAACCCTTTAGTCACTGACCTTGACCACTTTGCCAACCCTTTGGGCTTTGTGTTTATATCCATATGGATGTTCTTCTCTGCATATCTTTGCCGTTGTAGCAGTAGAAAGAGGTTTGGTTTGATTCCTGTTTTGGTGCTGAGAAATTACTAGTGTTTTGAGCTTACTTTTTAGTGATAAAAATATCAGATTGGTTTTGTTGGAGTTTTTAGATGGTGAATCAGTTTGGTAGAGTGTGGCAGTGATTTTTGGTTCGTCTCTGATAAAGCTGAGAAAGTAAGAGAAGGCAACGAAGATTTCCATCTTATGTTGGCTATTGAGTTTCCATTAGAGAAAAACATCCCCATTGCTGGTTTGGTGTTGTGGACAAGGGTCTCTCTAACTTGGTGTCATCTGTGATAGTGGGATTGACTCCTTCCTCTTCACGTATTCCCTCGCCTGTGTTAGTTTTGCATTTATTCTTGCAAGAGAGATATAAGAAAGTGACAGGAAAAAAAGATGTATTAAAATGAGGATATTTTTCGATGTTCGACTTTTAGAGATGGAAAATTTGTTCCCAATGTTTTGGCTGTGGTCAAGTAATTGACCTTGGGTGGCTACTGGTGAGTGGTGAGACTGATATGAGAGGAGACAAATATTAGCTCTACATCTGGACTCCATGTGTTTCGATCTAAAATATCTCCGCTTTAATTTATTGAAAAATCCACTTGTAGAATAACATCATGGATGTTATTTTCTATGGTTTGGCTTCACCCAAGACAAATTGGGTAAGATTCATGGTGCCAGCTTGGTATGGGATAGTGAGCTAGTTACTCTTTGAGATCGTAGCACATACGTTAATACCAGATTAAACTCCATCAGTTTCGTATTATATATATAGGAACATATCCCGGATGTTGTTAATTTTCCATCTTTGGAAAAGCATACCTTGGCTGTACTGAGCAGTTAGTTTAATCTCAGCTATAGAGAAAGGAGCTGGTGTCACTTGTATACTGCAGTTTTAATTCAGTTATGTTTGTATCACTTGATTGGTGCAGCAAATTTGGTGGATTGTGACTTTAGTTAATATTGTGTACTTAAATTTATGCAACCTGAGATATTGTCTATTTTTCTTTCTTCGCTGTTTGACAAATACTTAAGGCTGAGTTTCCACTAAAAATACTTTCGGTATTTTTGGTGTTTTCGGTATTCTCGCACTTCCATTATAACTTCCGAATATACCGAAAATACCATAGTGGAAACTCACCCTAATAATGATGATAATAATAACATAAATTTTGTCTAAGTTGTTTTTTCCTGGTTTCTATTTTTTTCCTAATTTCGTTCAGTTATTTTGTCTAACTATTCTAGCTTGCATAACTTGTTTGGGACCATTTGATGTAATCTATCAGTTTTACCTGTTTTAAATAAAAATTTGATGCTAATTAGCTGCTGATACCTGTGTCAATTAGGAAACCGGAAGATTATATCTTATATTGGAGTATTGCAGAGGGGGTGATCTTTCTATGTATATTCGACGACGCCAAGGAAGAGTTCCAGAGGCCACAACGAAGCACTTTATGCAGCAGCTGGGTACAATGAACTATTTTTCATTAGTTGCTTAGTTTTCACATCTGCAAAAAGCCTTCACAAATGTCTATTGGATTGTGTCTTATGCAGCGGTTGGTCTACAGATCCTCCGTAAGAATAATCTGATACATCGAGATTTAAAGCCACAGGTATGTTTGCCCTGTTGTTTTGTTCATTTCATTTACATCGAGATTTAAAGCCACAGGTATATAATCAGTCATCTGTTTGTATGATGGTGTTCATCTCTCACAAGATTGGAAAAATTAGAGTAATTTCACAAGGGTTGAGGTAGACAGATGACTGATCACCTTTTAGGTTGCCTTTTTAGTTTTCACCAGTTGAATTGCTGTACGGAATCTGATTATATTTGGGAGAACATTTGAGAAAAAATCTAGGACATGCAGAACATCCATTGATGTGCTGCCAAGGAGAACAAGGATTGAGGGCCTTGAGGCTATTTTATTATCATTGGCCTTTGCTTACATGGTCTAAAGTGATGTAGATGGGAAGAAATAATTTTCAGCTCTTCAAAGAACCATTAAATTGCAGAATATTAAGTTGGAGTTTGATGAGAATAGAAAGATGTGTGGAGGGGTGAAAGAGAAGGCCAAGTAAAAAGAGAAAGAAGGTGCTGGGGCGTGGGACTCTCTGTTTGCAAAGTTTTTGTTTAGCACATGATAGTATCTTATATGAAGTTGTGAACGTCCTTTTGACACTTCACCATAACGGGTGACATTTCTGCAACAGAATCTCCTCCTCTCTTCAAACGATGACAACGCTGTCCTGAAAATAGCAGATTTTGGATTTGCAAGGTAAAGTTATCATCTTTGTCATCTACTTTCCTGGCTGTAAGATCTTCATTTCTTTTATTTTTGTTTGGATACAGCTTTGTTAGTCGCTTAATGTTTGAACTTGATTGTATTTGCGGACATCTATTCCTCTGAGGGATTTCAAAGTCCTCTAGCTTTTAGTTGTTGAAGGCCATGTGATGACTCCAGGAAAATGAATTAGTGTTGTATATAATAAGTTCATTCACCAACTTTAGATTTTACTTTTTTTTTGTTACCTTTTAGAATACTCATTGTACAACATTTTCTGTTCCTCCAGGGAGGGTGCTTGTGTGCAAGTTAGTCACATTAAGTTGCTTATATTTTGTTTTTGGTATCAACTAGTTTTCCTTTCTTCATTACCCTTTTTCGGTTGACGGAGTCTGATGATGGCATAACTCTATTCAAAACAGAGTAAAACTTGGCAATTGGCATATGGTGATTGCAGCTGGAAGATTTTTTTTTCCTATTCGAATATTGCACTATTGTTATCCTTTCCGGTTTTTTTTTACTGAAGGCACTCTCCAGTTTCCAGACCTGTTCGCATGCATTCTTTCCCTTACTGCAGATCCCTTTAGTATTTCCTTCCCTACCAAATGGCTGTCTAGGAGATTTTCAAGTAATTCCTCGCATTTGAGTGTCAACTTTCAAAGTTTGACAATTGAAATGTTTTGTTTGGGCAGATCTCTTCAACCTGAAGGTCTTGCAGAAACCCTTTGCGGTTCACCTCTGTACATGGCTCCAGAAATAATGCAACTTCAGAAGTATGATGCAAAGGTGACATTGACTTTTTCCTTATACTAGCACTTCGAAATCTTTTTGTTTACGTTATCCTGCTAAACTTGAACAGTTACACAGGCAGATCTCTGGAGTGTTGGTGCCATTCTGTTTCAGCTTGCGACAGGAAAAACCCCATTTACGGGAAACAATCAAATGCAGGTATATTTATCTTTAGTATTAGCTTGTCTTAAGTTATTTCGTGTAGCCTTAGCCTCAGGTTCTTATTTATTGTTTGGTTAGTAATGTCCACTTATTTGTACCCCTTATTCAAATTGTTGACTTAGGTTTGATCAAACTTCTAATGATTTATCACTGTGAGCTAAATATTCTAATTTTACGTGTTGTGCAGTTGCTCCAGAACATTATGAAGTCAACTCATTTGCATTTTCCTCCACATAGAAAGGATTTGAGTTCTGACTGCATAGATTTGTGCCAAAAGTTGCTACGTCCCAACCCGGGTATTCCTATAACAGACACATGAGTTCCTACTTGCTTGAGTTGTTATTTTCTAATCCATATATTATTTTGTTGCTCTGGATCCATGGCACGAGAGAACCAAAGTTGTCAGATAGGTTGCTTTGTACCCAAAGAAACAACTTATTTTGAGCTACTTCAGTACTTTTTCCTTTTTATGTTATCGTAAGGCACTGTGACATGCACAGATAGGGGCCAACTCCTGTTCCAGTGGCAGAACTAGGTGCCCGGCCCCACTGAATTTTTACCTATTATTTTTATATGAATTATATTTTTAAGTAATATTGATACCGGTAGTGTAATAGTTTCATATAACTCTAATAACTTTGGTTTGATTTTATAAAATCAGGTTATTTTACGTTCTCATCTACTTTTTTCAAAAATACAAAATAAGCATGCGAGTGTTGTAGTAACCTAATGAAACAAAATGGTGTATATACTTTTATTGCATTAGGCTAATATAATTTTAATGTACAAATGTATAATATTGAAAAGCAAAAGGTCTATAATATAATAAGCTTGCATTTAGAAAAAGAAAGTTTAATAAGTCTGCCACCTCAATCCTAGCTCTGCCACTGTCCTGTTGTAAGCTGTAGTGCTGCTGCATCATGTTGTCTGAATTACACAACGTACTATCTGCGATTATGTTATCCATGTTTTGTGTCTTAACAAATTTCAACAAAATCTGGTTTTTGGATATCTGAGAATTGAAGGATGATGGCCAACATCTGACTTTCCACCAAAAATAAGAAGATATCTGACTTCGTATTCAGAGCTGTTATTTTATATGCCTGATTGGTAACACAGAATTTAAGTGCTGAATTACACACTCGCGGGAAGATTGTATCATAGTAATGCTCCTCTTGGCCTCTTGTGTTGTATATTGGATCACAGTTAGGACGACATAGAAGACGATATCTGACTTCGTAGATTGCGTGAGGAATGAAACAAGATGGTCATGAAAGTTTGGCTTATCTTTAAATGTTTTCGTCTTTTGAGCTTAACTACAATTTGATCCTCTCTCCTCCCCTTCTTTCTTATATCTTCCCTTCTCTGAATATACAGTGGAACGGTTGACATTTGAAGAGTTTTTTACTCACCCTTTTCTGTCCCAGCGGCAACCAGATGAATTGCTGAGGTAATTGAGGCAAGAATTGTAGTTTCGTTATAGAAATATACTACAGTTTCCCTTCAGTGCACTAATTAAACGAAGTTTATTTTGCTATGCAGAAATCTGAGTTTACTGAGAATAAGAGAAGGATTTCCTCTTGCTGAGCGCAATCCTGTGATGAACGCAGAAGATCCTCGAAAAGATTGTTCACCCTTTAGTCTTGATGATGATTCCAGTGGTCCTGATCTATCCTTTGGTAGAAGGAGGCCCTCAATGAATGTTAGTCATGGATTTTCTCTTGATTCAAAAATTGATGGGAAGGTAGTCTCGAACACTTCAAACAACATGGATCCTACTTCTAATTGTGGTACTGTCTTGCATAAACCAGAAGACACTGGTTTTAGGCTCGACAGCCACACAACTGTGGAAAGAAACCTAAATGAACCTTTCCTACCCTATGAGCAAAGAACAATGAACATACGCTCAAGAGGTACCTTCATTTCCCACAATGTTCCACATGTCTTGTCCTCGGTCTTTTTCTAGATCCATTATCTGTCTTGCTAACTATCTTGTGTTTGGTTTCTACAGTCGTGGATTCATGGGTGTTGATTGATCAGGATTATGGTTCTGTATCTCGACCCTCGATGGCCGCATCTTCTTCTTCGCAAAGTGCTTCCAAGCTAACCCATATGCCATGCAAGTTAGAGAGTTCCCATCAAGCAGTTGCAAGTGTTAACTCAACACCAAGTTCCTCAATGCCTATCATTAGTTTGACAGGTAGTAGAGTTGGTTGCCCTGGAGCCTTGGACAGTCACAGCTCTGCTCCTTCTGGGACAACACGTGATATAGGAGATGCTTTCGAGCAGCCAGTAACTGACTGCGCGACCAGGATTCAATCATTACAGCGGTTTGCATCTGCCATCAGAGAATTAGTCAATGAAAAGGTAATTCCTAGCGACTCCACTGTGCAATGTAACTTTTTCTTTTGCAATGTAATCCACTGAAGGATCATACACCAGAAGTAGATTCCAAGTGCAACACCTTTCTAAACTAGGATTCTGTCCAGATAAATTTGTTATCTATTGATTTTGGTGCCTGAAGTAGGCCTATTTTGGACTAGTTCTCACTTGTCCCTTCTTGTCGTATTTGTGATGGGCATCTGTAGAATACAACTCCTTAACACTTTGGTATTTTCATACCCTCATTGGTTATTAGCAATCGGTAGTATACTGGTAAAAGGATTATGTATGTCATTGATATCAGAACAAATTACTTCTGTTTTAGGATGGCCATGTTACCGTAGACAGTAGACATAGTAAAATCATCTGCCTTCTTGAGGATAAAATATCTACAAAATTTTACGTGGTGTCACCTGCAAATAAAAACACGCTACTCAGTCCAAGTGGGACACCCAGGTTTCCCACTTACTCAACTATGTTGTGGTTCCTGCTGTTGTGTGAGATTTTCCATTGGTTGGTGATGTTACGAGTACCCGCCATGCAGTATCAAATTATACCCAACATTAAGTCCTGACTCTGGTGTGGTCCTGACTCTGGTGTGGGTTGATTGGGTCGAGCCTCTAAGGTCTGATTTTTGCTTTTGTTTTTATGGTTGGAAAGTTTGTTAAACCTGTTTGTGACAGACTTAAAACTCTACTGAGTGGATCGTTAATTATAACTACTTCCAACGCCATTGCAGTGCTGATTCTCAGTTAAATAACCATCTCGACCGTATTCGTGTATGGAATGTGAACTAGAAGCAGTTACTAGAATCTCCTTCTTGTAGATTTTTCAGTACCATCAATTCCTTTGCTATGTTTTATTGCCTTCCATTTATTGCTGGTATTTTAAAGTTCCAAGTAACTACATTTTGTGTTCATTGTATAGATTGAGGCAGGCAATCAACTAGAAGCATTGTCAATTGAGCTTGTAATTCTTGCAATATGGAAGCAAGCTCTTCACATTGGCAATACTCAAGCTGTGTCAACTATTGAAGGAAGCCCAGCACAAGAGCGCAGTAGTCCTGATGTTGACAGCTCTCCAACACCACCCGATATGTCTTCTATCATCAAGAGGGAATTTCTTCTTGAGATTGAGAATGCTGAGGAACTTGCCAGGGTTATTGAGCCTGGTATGGAATTGAAGTATTGATAACGGAAAGGCTTATATGGTTATCACATTTGTCTTTATTGAGGCGATAATGATGATAGATACAATCCTGCTCGCGTACTTTTATCCTGTTTAAGCAGCATATCATTTTGTCATCTTTCTAACAAATGTGAGTTTGAGTTCTTATTTTTCTTCCTTATGTAATTTTCCGAAGGCATTGTGCACATAAATGAGTGGGTCATGCTAATTAAAGGACGTGCACATAAACGTGCTGGTCTTGCAACTTCCCTTGTCAAAGAGAAGTGTTGGTCATGGAAGTTAAAGAAAAGTTAACCACTTGAAGATCACATTAATATTATCATTTTGGTACCTACTACCAACCTCTTTTGCTTCTGGTAGAGGTGATACATCCCAAACCTGATTGAGCTACAAGTTTGAGATTTAATATCAGCAGATTTGGTTGCTGTAATTTTCAGGAAAGCGAAGCTTTATTTCCAATTTCTTTTCATTCTACTTCTAGAGGATTTAAATATATTTTGAACGTCTAAATGTGTTTCAGAATTTAAATGCTAGACTCATGGCTCAGTTGTGTTAGGAACTAGATACTAGCTCTTACACAACTTTTGTTTTGTCATGCTTTTCAGGACATTCGGAGATGCCGGATGCAATGGAGACCATATATCAGTCGGCCCTTGCTTGGGGAAGACGTGGCGCTGTAAGTACTTATTAAGTATTTATTTTATTTCCTCGGACTGACAATTGCTTATCTTTCAAAACATTTGTGCTGGTAAATTCAGTTGACTAATAATTGGCCATAAAAACTTATGCCGCTGCATTGATTATGAGATAACATGTAATGATATCCATGCTGTTAACTTGACTGAATAATTCAGCAGGCCTGTTTCCTCTTACTGCATGTCTGAGGTGAATGGCTTGAAACAATAAAGCTGTTAGCTAAGGCCGAAGAGAGATTTGAAAAACCAATTCCCTGCTCTTTAATGATATAGTGCTTTGGGCACACGCGTTGCGTGTGCACGTTGAACTTCCAAAAAATATGTTGATGGCAGTTAAAGGGGTAAGGAGTAATTGTGTGGCAGTTAAAAGAGCAATTTGGGAATTCAAAATTGTGAGCCAGCCTCAAAAACCAATCCACACCAAAGTGTTACTCCCCCTTTCTATATTAGTTAGAATAGATATGTCATTCATGTCTTGTATAGGATAAGACATATATTGTTGCATACAGTATCTGTAATGTGCTGGAAAACAATCGTAAAACTGCTATGGATTAGATTATAGTAAAGAAAAGCAGAAATTAAACTTGGAAAAAGGACACTGTGAAGCGAAGTTCCACATCGCCTGGGGCCCGAAGTAATATAAGCATGAGGGCACCCTCACTTCATGAGCTAGCTTTTGCATGAGCTAGCTTTTGGGGTTGAGTTTTACCCAAGACCGTGTAACATGGTATCAGAGCTAGGAAATGGGTAGGGTGCGTGTCTTTGCCCTGCACTCGGTAGGTTTTGCTAAGTGAGCACGCTGCGTGGGAGGGTGTGAAGCGAAGTCCCACATCGCCTAGGTACCAAAGTAATATGAAGTATATAAGCATGAGGGCACCCTCACTTCGTGAGCTAGCTTTTGGGGTTGAGTTCTACCCAAGACTGTGTAAGACACATATTAGTACACTGTTTGCTCTGTGATTTATAAACTTCTCTCACTTTGCCGCAAAACCAAAAGATATTTATGATTTCAAACAATAATGTTTCTACTGTTAGTTTTTAGGCTTATTTTTTACAATCTTTAATCTCCTTATCATTATACGGATAAAATTTTAAGTAGTTGACTGCTTTTTACCATTGGTATTTCCTTTCCCCTTGTACCTTCTGATCCAGCAAGAAAGCAGTTTTTTTTTCCCCTTGAACTCATCCTATAAGGGTGAGAACGATTTTCATATGTTACTTGAAATGAAATGTCAATGCATCTGAGGATTGCTATCTCCTCTATGTTTCACAGGTTGATGAGTACATGAGTGATGCAGAAAATGCAGCGGTTTATTATTCCAAAGCAGTGCAGTTGTTGGCCTTCCTTCTCGTCGAAGCACCATCCCTTGATCTAATTCCTCCATTCTCTCTCACAAACTCAGACCGGTATAGAATCCAAACTTACATCAATGTCCTCAGTAATAGGCACAGTCACTCAAAGTCCCAAAGGATGGCTCTTCTTAAATGTGAGGATCAACAACCCCCAACTTAATGCATGGGGACGGGTTTTAACACATTATGGCAGCACTATTTTACTATGTACAGTGATTTATTTGTACAGGTATTCATCAGAGTGACTGGGAGATGGTGGGAGTGATATGTCCTTCGTTTAATTTCTTTTTTTGTTAAACGACAAAAGGACCTAATCTAACCCCCGACTCAACTGGTCGCAATGGGGGTATCAAACTCGTGTCCATAGGATTCCTTTTTTTAGGAAATGATGTTCATAGGATTCGAACCCGCAACATTTTAACACAATTGCAACTACACGGCTGTTATTTATGTATCTTTCGTTCAATGTGCCGAAGTTCAAAATGGTTATTATTGTAGCATTGTATTACTGCATGCTTTTCTTTTGAGGTTCATAATGTAACTCCACTGCAGATGACTCTTTTGGTGGAACCTGAAATTGGATAAGCTGGGTTTAATGCCAGTGGGTCATGTTCCTCCAAAGAAAGGGAACAAAGCGACCGCGAAATTTTTTTTTAAGTGCTTTTGGAGTGCACTGCCGCGTGTTGCTCCTGGCTCTTTCCCACTCCATGTTAGCTAGAAGGCCTGCTTAGATTATTACTTGATAATATGGCATATTGTGTTAAAAGGCCTGGTTTTGTTTTGTAATAATAGTAAATCATAATGGTTTGGATGCAACGTTGCATGATTCATGCAGTTAAAATGACAAGTGAAAAATGAAGAGAAAGGAAACAAAAGGGAAAAGTAGAATGAAGGGTACGGGATTTGTTTGCATGCAATGGGGAATTGAGAAAACGGGAATTCCAGAAAGTGAGAAATTCAACTTTTGTCTCGTGGTTGACAATTTACCAATCTGTCCTTGTTGGTTGGGACTTGTGTTGACGGTGTTTGCAGTGGCGGAACCACGATTTAAGCTTGGGGTGACACTGTTTAAAGGAGTATACAGTACGTATTGTATATTTTTAGCAAAAATATGAAGAAAAATGTTTAGTGCAAAGTCAGGATTTGTCATGGACATTATTTTTTTGTTGAAAAGGCTTGATTCAATTCTTTAGAAAGTCTTTGAGATACTGTTTTTTTTTTTTTTTTCATTATTCGAACCGTTCATCTTTTAAATTGCTATTTCTACAATACTCGTGTGAAAAATCAAGTTGTTTGAATGTGGTAGGTGCTTAATCTGTTAGTGCAAAATGCAATAAGAGTAAGAAGAGAATCAGACAATGGGATGTGCGCCCCACCAACTAGTTCTGTCCCTGGGCGTTTAATCGCCTTTTGTGAAAATGTTGGAATTTTACAATTTCAAATGTGTAATGAAATTAGCGAATCCATCTATTCGAATATATAAAGGGGGAGCAACCTTTTGGTGTGGATAAGTTTTTTAGGCCGGCTCACATTTTTATTGTACCTAAATTGCCCTTTCAACTGTCACACTATCGTCCTTGCTACACGTTTTCCCATGTCTTCCATAAACCATTTGCCTTTTTAACTGCCTAGAGGATAATGAAATGTATGAAACTGCCATTCACCAGTTTCCCTTTCTAAAGTCACTGTCATATCTCTCTCTCTCTCTCTCTCCACTTGCACATGCATCGCTTGTGCCCCGACCTCTAGTATATATAAAGAGCGAAGGGTGGAGGGTGGTTAGTGTTTCTAATTTTCGGCCGTCACATTTTCGAGCCCCAATACGATGTCTTTTCATTAGTTATATTTAATCAATCAATCAAGAATTAGTACGATTAAGAAAGCAGAGAGTTCCGTCATCGGATCTTCTTGCTTGTTCTTGCCTGTTGTTACAACTTGGTCATTAAAAAGAATTTCTAAGACACATATCAGAACATTTTGTGTACACTTGTAACGGGCGATGCTACACTGGATATCGTACGGTTTCACAGAAGTTTCAGATTCAGGTTTCATTCAATACATGAACTCAGACATGATGCATAACTCCTGAGGTTGATGCGTAGCACATCCCTCTTCTTTTTTTCAGAGATTAGCCAAGGCCATGAATTTGCCTTCATTTATAAAAAAAATAAAAAAATCAGAGCTTTACAAAATTACAACAATATACTACTCCCTCCATCCTTAATTTCTTGTCCATTTACGTTTATGCGCGCCATTTTTCAATTGCCTATGTCTTTCAATTTAAATTTTTTGTTACAAGTTTGAAAACTGTCTAATAGAACTCATTGAACACTATCAAACAATATCCATATTACATCTATATAATATTATAGATATGAAAAAAATATAAATAATTTTTTGAAGTGTCGTGAGTAGTAAAAGTGACAAGAAATTGGGGACAGAGGAAGTATCTATTCTAATATATAAAGCGGAAGCATTACTTTGGTGTCCTCTTTTTAAGAGATTGTGTATATATTTTTACTTCCAAAAATAACCCCATCAAATAACAAAAGGACAGATAAGTACTAAAAATAACTGCAAGGGTAAAGAAAAATAAAACACAGGCACTTTAACTACCCTCAGCCACGTCCACCCCATTTTCCCTTCTCCAAAAGCCACATACCAGCTGTAACCACCTTTGCACATCTTCTTTCTCACTTCTATGCATCAAAATCATACAAAGCATCCTCATCATCTGTATTTGCCAGCGGCATCGAATGTCGACAAATCAGCCACCTTCCACCAATATCTCAGGTTCGTCCCACCGTGTCTCCTGTTCATTTCAGTCTTTTAAGTTCTAAACTCACCGGAAATTGCCGCAACTAAATTATACCAGCTCTGTTTTCACACAATTCGACCCATTTTTGTTTTCCAAAATCACTAACATTACCGAAATCGTCAACCAAATTAAAAAAAAAAGTTTTAAAAAGTTGACCCGTTTATGTTTTCCAAAATCACTGACATTACCGAAATCGTCAACCAAATTAAAAAGAAAAAAAAAAAACTCTCTCCATCTATCCACTAAAAACTACCCACGTGCTCCTTATATAGAGCACTTAGCCGACTTGCCTACCGACATTTACAAGTCTAGAAGATCCTACACTTTTGCTTAGAATTTTCTAGTTTTGTACATATGCATCATGTGCTAAAAATCTACACAAAGTCTACAACCTTCTAGAACTTTTAACTTAGAAATTTTAATACACACTTCTAGACACTTCTATATTTTTGCTTAGATATTTTTTAACACATATTCTACACAACTCTAGAAGATTACAAATTATTATTTTTAACAGATAATGCCCAACGATTAGAGCGCCAGCGTATCGATCACATAACAACGATGGAGAGTAAGAAACAAACCTGAACAAACTATGAGTCAATCGCAAACAGCATGGTGGCGCAATTATGCTAGGCAATTATGCGGTGGGGAATTCACGGGGATTTCCAAATGAAGGTGATATATTTATGTTATACCAATTTAAAGTTTTTAATTTTTTGAACATCATAAATACATAAACAGCTACCCATAAATTTTATAATATGCATAATTTTGTGCGAGATTCTCATGAATTTGAATCATATGTTGTAATATATACAGGAATGCGAAATAGAAAAATTGTATACTCGCTTTGGGATAATTGTGCAGATGAGAAAACTAAGGGTGGATGAAACACAAACAGAAAATCAAGTAAATTTATAATATCACATTTCTCCAATACTGCATTCTTTGTTGAACTAACAACATCGATTTCAATATCTATGTAGGTCATAAAGATAGGCCTTTATTGTACAAAATGGCCGTTCTCCGTTATAGCTAACACAATTGATTTACAAAATTTGATAGAAGAATACTTGGGGATTAGATCGTGGGCTAAGCGGCGGCGATGGCGGCGTTAGAATGGTAATGTATTATTTGGTTATTATATGCAATCTCACATTACTTTATTAAATATATAAAATATAGCTTATTTTTAGGCAAAAAAAGAATGCAATGCATACATGATCAAATGATAAGCCGGATACTTTTGTGTCTTTTCTTTTTTGTCAAAGTTCGACTTGCGGATGCGTGTGCCCCAACCTCTAGTCAAGATTTAAAGGACATCAAAAGCTAGCAAGTTCTTCAAATTGCTACATAAAACAATGGACAAAACCCACATGACTAATGACAACCATCCTAAAAGAAACAGATATAATCACTTCACAACCCAAAGAAGTCAAACAAATAACAAGGAGCTCCATAATGGAAGTTAAATCCTGTGTGCTAAAAAAGGAAATGCACATTACAGGAAATACACAACCATCTCTATTTCTAAATCCCATTTACATTTTTCCTGAAACAAACACATCTCTGGCCACCATTTTTCTTTTCCAACACAATCGATTCTCCACCATAAACAAGCCAGCCAACCAAACTAAAAATTAATAACCTTCTACTACGCAAGTCGCAACCATGAAACAGAAAGAATTACTCCCTTTGTCCCTTCTTAAATGTGTTACTTTGTAAATCCAACTTATTAAAGAAACATCATCGTTACACCTTTCACATCAACTTTTTCCTCCACTTTATACTTTTTACATAAACTTTTACCTCTAATTTCCAAAATTATCCTCCACTTTTAAGGCATCCACGGTGGGCTCCCTAAAAATTGCTACTAAGTTGTATCCTAAGGTATCCACATAAGCATAATTGGGATCCACTTTTCACTCCTAGAGCTTGCTAAATTTAGAGAGGATGTGTGCACTCAATGGGCTAGCAATAACATTCTATATTTTGTGAAAAAAATTCAAAAAGTGTGAGACCCATACATTGATATAATTCAAACTGCTTCAATATTCCAAAATCCCTAACTTTTTTTTTGCATATCCCAACGTCTCTCTTTTTTTTTTTTTACCAATATGGGTATTTGTACACGGGACTTGGTATACTAATATATATAATTTGTTTGTTTAATTAAATTCATGTCTTTCTTCTCCAGACAGTCAAAAAAAAAAAAAAAAACTTTTCCAGTAGAACCAATAAACAAATAAAATCCTTTGTCTTTGAAAAGTTTATATTAAAATAAGATTTAAAGACTTTGGGTCCCACTTAAAATTAGCTACAAGGCTACTTAGATTTAACTAATGTGGTAGGAGCCAAGCTTAGGAGCCACCCTTAGGAGGTTGTATAGGGAGCCCATTGAAGACAATAATTGAGCATTTGACTAGGTAAATATTAGGAGCCTCACTTAGGAGCTATTTTGAGAGCCCATTATGGATGCCCTTACTCACCCACTAACTTTTCAAAAGGGTAAAATGATAATTGTACAAAATTTTACCCATTAACTTTTTAAACCACACTTATTTAGGGACAGTTCAAAATGAAAAGTTAAACACTTAAAAAGGGACGGAGGGAGTAGCAAAAAGAAGACAAAAACAACCATCGCGTTTTCTGAAAGCAAGAACATCAAAGCATAAGCAAACCTAACAAACTAATATCCAGGCCCCGGGAGGCCTATATAGAGCGTAGTATGAAATTGGGAGGTTCGCCCCTTTTGTCCAATTTGGACGAATTTGCCCCTCGATTGGAAATTCGGATGTTGGTATTTTCGTAGTTTTGGCTGATTTGGTTGCCCTCCATGGTCTTTTTCTATTTGCTAATACCCCTTCCAAACTTTTCTGATAATTCCCTCCGTGTCCCTGGTCATTTTTTTACGCGAGACAGAGAGGGAGCTTGCAGGCGATAGAGAGAGAGAGAGAGAGAGAGAGAGAGAGAGAGAGAGAAAGTCGCGATTGAAGGGCGTTCGAAGGTGGCGATCGATGGACTGGAGCTTCGCGTACGGCGGTTCTGTAAGTCGGATGTTCTCGTTCTTTGTCTTTCTTCGTCGAGCCTGATTAGGGTTTCATTGTTTGGAGCTTCCCGTTTCTCGCGTTCTTAGTTTTGTTTTCTTGGAAACCAAACTAGGGTTTCATTAGTTACAAACTGACCACACTTGTACGATTCTCGATTCAAGCATTATCTCATTGGGTTTAAACCCTAACGTAAGAGTTGGGTATTTCAAATTCTTCAAGTTTTCTTGTCTAAATTTAATCTTCCTTGAATTATGTTTTCGTTTTTACTGTGAAGCTTGAATTACAAATTGAATATCCCCTATAAATGGAAGTGAACATCGAAGTTGAAAGAAGGTTGAATATCTGGAATTATTTATAATAGCATTCAAGTAGTAATCTTGGTTTTTGTATATCTCTTGATATCTTAGTATCTTAGGTACACTTGTTTGTGATTGGGTTTAACTAGTAATCTTGGTTTTTCCCGTTTTGTTAGTTTCTTGTTTGGTCTCGTCTTCACTAAACCCTTTTTAGGTTAGGTTTCATTGTTTTTCGTCCAATGGTGGGACGAGGTTTTTACCTCTGTTTTCATTTGGTTTGTGTGTTGAGAAATGCTGCTTGTTGTGAATATCAGGTTCAGTTATTAGTATAATTTGTTAGTTCATAGCCTCATTGTGCTATGATGCTTGTTTATGCGGCCATCCTTCATATTATGTTTCCAGGCAAGCTACAGGTCTTTCTGGTTGTTATCTTGCTTTTCCTCGAGATAAATTTAATGCCTGAGAATTTGAACAGCGTGATAGGTTTACTAGGTTTGTGTTTTTTCTCCCTCCTGGTTATGGTTACCGCTTTGGTGGTTTAAGTTGAAGAAAATGTGTTAGTTTATGTTTGAATAGAAACTTCATTTGGATAGATGTAGCCTGATACTTCAGCAATGTAGAAGGACATGGTGATAATTTTTTATTAGAACAGTAAGCAAAGTGCCAAATCACGCCAGTTCATCATATCGTTGGGTATTTTCTTCATACACTGTGAAAGTTGTATGGTTTTTTGTTGTATACATGGTTAATCTTTGAATCATATGGTGTTTCTGCACATTGGTTGCATTTGTGTTCCTTGCATGGAGTTGCTGATGGGGAAATTCTTTACTTAATGAGTAGGGGGACTCACAAACTTAACTTATTTCATGCAGATAATAACGGTTAACCAAAATCCATGTGTACTCATTCCACATGTTTCGTACACAGATGCAATGCCAATGAATTCCACAAAAGGTACTGCTTGTTTATGAACAAACTGTCTTGAGTTATTGGTTAATTTTTTTTGGTAAAAGTGTCCTACAATGCGGATTTTACCTAATATAAGTTACTCCAGTTCCTTAGCTCTTGTGAACTGTCATCCTTTTGTTTGAGTATCGCAGCTGTTTAGCAACCGAGGTGACAAATACACATTTCAAATTCACTGTTTTTTTTTTTACTGAATGCATGTGAGAGTAATATGTTCGCTTTTGGTGACTGATGGAATCCCTCAAACAGTATCTAAATTGATCCGAGGTGTTCATTCATGTAAAGTCATACCTAAACTTTAGAATAAAGTATGCAGCCATTTTTCATGATTTGGGCTACCTTTAGACCAACTCTTACAATAGTGCTTTTTATCAATGAAGACGGTGAGAATCACAGAGATTCACTGATTTCTTTGATCTTGTACAGGAAACTGCTACAGATATGCAGTCTGGAGATCAATATGATTTTAGTTTAACAGTGTATTTTCTACTTACAGGTTGATTTCATTGTTGCAGCTTGTGAGACTATGATAAGTGGAACTGGTATAAGGCTTGGAGACATTGTCGCAATGTCAAAGGGAAAGACAATGGAGGTATTTTCTTGTTATCCTGAAAAAAAAAAGGGATTATTTAATGGAGGATTATGTTCTTTGTTGATTTTAAAAATGTTTTTTTATGACTCTATTTTTAGGTAAAAGGACTCTTCATTTTTCAGCATGTAATAGCTTTTTTGGTAAATTCCATATCATGAACTTTTTACAATCATATAGTTTAACCAATGTTTGACGAGTTAGTGTATGAGAACTCTGCATATAGAAAATACATCATATACGTATAGCTTGGATTATAGGACTAATTGTCTAACTACTAGGACTTAAAGTAGTTGAAAAATGATGGAAAAAGTTGTCCCATCGAATCTCAGGTATAGGTCAACAAGAACTACAGATTAGTGCAGGAGTTGTGCTTTTGATATTACAAATTCACCTGGTTTGGAAAAATTAGAAATATGAATGATCACGTTGGTTCTATTTGCAAAAATACTGATTGAGCAAGTGCCTTGCAAACGTGTAAGACCTAAGATGGTGAGGGAATAAAACATGTTTTACTTAGAGATATTTTTAATGGGATTTTGTTTGTGTCATAATTGTTGCAGTATTGTTTAGGTAACAAATTTCGTGGGTGGTCTGGTTTCTGCATTGTTGGGAGGTGGAACTGTGAAGCGTTGGATAAGAGCGTGTTATTTCTTGAGTATAGTGAATGCGAATAGGCTTTGGTTTTTTGGTCTTTGTAATGCATAGCAGACACATTTTGGAGCTTGATTACTGGGACGATGGGTTAGTGATTTTGTGTTAGAGATTTGCCATTTGTTATGGGTTCTGCTGTTGCAAAAAGCTTTTGTATATCTTTCTGGTTTATCTTTGTATATCTTTTGGAAAAGTAATTGTTTGATATCGTTGTTTTCATGGCAGCAAAAATGAAATTTGTGTTTGTTGCAGACTGAACACTAAGATAAAGCAAAAAATAAATCATCATTACTTTCCACAAATTTAGTGACTTCTTGATAATTATCAAGTTACATTCTTTGCGAAAAATATAGGAAATACATAGTTTGTATAAAGATTTAGGAAAGTACAAGTTATATGTCTCTTTTGATTGGCCTTTTCAGTAATATTTTACTAATGTTTTTAGATTGATATAATGGTTCTTAAAAATTCAGATTGGAGTAGAAATTATTTTGCTTTTCAATGGAGTGCAAATATAAAATCAAGGCAAGACTTAAATACCGCAGACTCATTCGTTAGATAGCCAGATTTTAGAAAACAGCAGCAAATGGCTGCAAAATTCTCAAGCAATTTACATTCTGCCCCGAAATTAGTCACAAAGAGCTTCGATTTTGAGTATCAAGGATTCCTACCTGTATAGTAGATCGCCAAATTATGACAAGCGATCTTAAAAAAATCAAAATTTCCCAGAATTTGTCATTTTTACTAAACTTTTATAACCAGAATCTGGGAGAAGAGTATGCATTTTTATGACACGCGGGAAAAATTCTTCATACCCAAATCCATTTAAGCATATCTCGAGAAGAGAACTATTGAATACTGATATACAAAGAAAATGTAATAAACGTGTTGAAATAACCAAACGATGTGACGGAAAATAGAGTTCGAAATGAAAGACAAAGTCAGTGAAGCCAAAATGACAAAGAAGGTGAAGGATAAGATCAAGAGTCCTGGGAATCTGACCGTTTACTTCAAACCCAGATGCGAGCAGGTGGGCTAACAAGAACCGAGCAACAAGAAGCTCAATAAGTTTATACAAAACCAGAAAAAGAATGTTCAATTGTTGGTTTGGTAATTTTTCCTGATATGTATAATCATTTGGTGTATAATATGTTTCTTTGGTAGCTGCAAATAAGAATGAGTACTGTTAGAAACAATTTTTTTATGCCAATAGAACAAAGAATATCAATTATTATTCAGAGTTTATAGGGAACAACAATTATAACATATATAAGAAAGACAAGCATGCCATTTATATAAGCTCTTCTCGGGAAGCTAGGGTTCATAACAGAAGTGTACAAAAGTCAGCTAATTATCATACAAAGTATCATTAGTTAGTACACATCCGGAAACTTAAAACAAAAGCCTACATTAGTAGTACTTTTTAGTTTACAGTGGTAGACTAGGAAAATCTGATAACATGAGCTGGGCTATCACATAATAAAAGTTTTTACGCTTACATCCAGCCATAAACCCTTTCATCATCTCCATGTGAATCAAGTACTACAACATTAGCAACGAGACCAAATGAGACAGAAACTAAGAGGTAATCGAATATATCCAGGTAAAGGCCACCAGCAAATTCGTTCAGGCTCTGCTCATTCAGTTTGTGATCATGAATTGGGATGGTCCATATGCGGTTGCTCATCTTGATAATTAGCTCATGCATATTAAAGACTGTGATAATATCTCCAAGTTGTTGTTGAAGAACCTATAATAAGGCAAATATCTTTGCTCATCTTGATAAAATCTTTGCCATCAAATTTTCATCGATCAAACAACTCAAGCCATTAACGGACGGGCAACACGTGCAACGCACGTGTCCCAGCACCTAGTACAAGTCAAAACCCGTAAATATAACTCCTATTCATATTTCCCAAAACAGCAAGACCCATATAAAAAATAAATAAAAAATTCAAGCAAAAGTAACACAACAACAAATGATCAAAAGCAAAGTCCTTTGCGCCCCCTGACACCGCCCCCCTAATTACAATTTTACCCCTACTCTCTTCTTTTAATTACTATAACTTTATTATTAATATTAATTTATTTTTTTTATTACTTTATTTCTTTTATTTAGTTAACTCATTTCTTTATATTAATTCATTTATTTTATTTTATTTAGTTTTTTATTTAATTCATTTATTTTATTTAAATATTTATTTATATCTTTTATTATTATTTTTTTCTCTTCTATCTTTTTAGAGGCTTTTTGGCAAGGGCTTTTTGGTTTTTTTTTTCCTTATAAATTTTACTAGATTGGGGTACAATTTATACATCACTTTGTTTGGCTTGGGGTACAATCGTTCCATATGAATTTTTTTCGAAATTTGGTTTATATTTTATACTTCTCTGATTTCTATCATTGAGACAAAAAATGTGGTGTAAAAAATTGATTTGAACATGGCAAAGAATAAAGATAATAACCAAAAACGACTACGAAAGAGTCACAAAAAAGTTAGGCAACTTTACTTTTTTGTTTTTTTGCTTGACAAAAGAATTTTATTAATCCTCTCTCACAAAGATTAAACAGACCAATAACCAAAAAAGACTACGAAAAAGTCACAAAAAAGTTAGGCAACTTTACTTTTTTGTTTTTTTTGCTTGACAAAAGAATTTTATTAATCCTCTCTCACAAAGATTAAACAGACCAATGGCACAACGGCGATGCCACACACCCAAGACCCAATAGAAACAAAGGAAGGTAAAAAGCCACCACTCAAGCCTAACACACCTCCAAAACTCCAAATCCAATATATAAAAAAAAAAGCTTTGATATCTGCAAAGACAACCAAGCCACAAAGGAATATATAAATAAATAAAGTTAGTAAATGAAATTAATAAAATTAGAACCAAAAAAACAAAAAAAAAAGA